>OX235272.1:94209116-94271682 GCA_944472155.2 Trichobilharzia szidati
GCTGATATGTCGGCTCTTTGTGCAGATGCTTCGACGATTTCTAATCATGTAACTTGAAGTCACTAGGGAATGCAGACACATCCAAATGACGAGTCCCAAATGGGACGAAATTCGCATCCTGGATTCCAATGCTAGTCATCATCGACCAATTGACTTCAAAGTACTAAAATGATTGTTTCATTCAAAAAGACAACGTCAAATAGGAATTACTGTAACCAAATGAAAGATTCATAAGGCATAATGGTAAGGAATTCATAAATGTCTCATAGGCCATTTTAGAAGTACATGGAGACTAAGAGATTAACCAGTGTCTTGCTGGAAGGTACTGATGTATGGATAAAAAGAATTCTGGACGCCTTTTTGCATTATGATAACTTATTTATGTAATCTGACAACTTGTTGAAGTGTATTGCATTAGTTGGTATTATGCAACCAGTGAAAAGTGTTACACACAAGCTACAGTTACTGGGATGTCTCCAGACTATTAGAATATTTTGAGATGATTATGTCTGAATTGTAGTTATTATGCATTAGAATATTTGCACAAAACGATATACTACTAACTAATTGAAATGAGTAGTTGTATGTCACCAACATCGAAGTGATCTAAACACCGGATGGTTGTTTCATTCGTTGTGTAACTGGCACAGTCATCATGTTTTTACTCTCCGTTGTCTGCAACAAAATGCAAATCCTAAATCCGTAGCCTTCGAGTCACCTGACAACTCCAGTAGGTCGAATAAAGCAGCTCAATATTCAGAAAGAAGACAAAGCAATAAGTTCGACAGGGTGCTTAAACTAAACCCTAATCCTAAACACCATAATTTTGAAAATACGTCTAATCATAAAATTCTAAATACTAGCAGTTTTGAACAGACATGAAGGTGTGATGTTAGCTGATGCATAGGAAATCCTGATTAATAAATAAAAATGGATATGTATCACTAATTAATCAATAATACTTGGTCAAATTCCTGACTGTCTATATCTTCTTATGGAAACGTTAAGAAATGTTTACCCACACACGCGTGCACACTCTGCTTAGAGTGTTTAACAAAGGTAGACCAATATGTGTAAGTTCGAGGTCAAATTTTGATCACAGCTCATACAATTTTGTTTATTATACTTGTTGATACTTGTTGAATGACTCATGACTGGACAAAGTTTGTAGAAGCAAGAGTTGTACTTTTTATAGATATAAACATCTGCTATATTAATTTCGCTTAATTTCCCTGAAGAAGTTCGGACCAGATTTCCGAATGAAACGTTGGAATTACTCATTTCAATCTCGCTGAGATTTTACAAATATAATTTTTTACAAATGAACTCATTTAAAATTTTCCATAAATGATGTAATTGTATCTCCTGGCGACCACTGTCTTGACTGGTTGTTAATTTACGTCTCTTTTGATCATACTTTTATTGACCTGGAATTCGAACTTTCTTGTCATGCGATTTACTTTTTATTAGTTGGTAAATTTCGTATATTATAATGTGCTTCTTAATTGCTGGCTGACTCACTTGAATACTAAGCAGGCTTCTAGGAATTCTCTCGCATTACTCTCAGGTGTTTCGTCTATTTAAAATTTCTACATTATCCCAATCAAACTGGTTTGCGTAATAATCTACATGCATCGATTTGACAGAATATATATCGTGTCTTTTCATAGCTAATTTGTGTTCTTGGATTTGGATTCGAAGGGGACGCCCACTTTGACCACCGATTTAGTATCTATCACAGTTCATACAGTTTATTTTGTAAATGGTATCAATTTTATCTTCTTTTTCTATTGGATCTCTCGGTTTGCACAATACTTAATGAAGTGATTGTGCTGGCTGGCTGGCTGGCAGGCTTGTGTGTTATATCTACTTCAAACGGTTTTAATATTTTAGCCGTTATTTCATAGATATTTTTTATATATGGTAGGATGAATCTCCTTGTAGTCTTTGATGTTGGTGTCATAACTCAAGTTTGAACACTTTTTGAGGAAAGTGTGAGGATTTGCATTCTTTTTGAGGAGACGGTTAGTAGGTGGTATTTTTCCTCCATTCTCTTCAACACTGGAGTAGTGCAACAGTATGTCTATATACTCCTTGGACATCTTGTCAATAGCACACACCACACTTTAACTGATCTCGTTTAGTGACAAAATCTACTTCTGAAATTGACTAAAAACCTCTACAGAACCTAAAATTTGAATTACCACCTAACTAGTGTGTAGCTAACCATTTTTGTCCAAAATATGAAGTTTACAGAACAGTTGATTCATTTGATTTTAATTATGAAACCTGCTGATATGTAATTTTCATATAAAAGAAAACGTTGTGTAACTCTTTTTAGTCCAGATTGACACAGTTATGTTTCCTTGCATTGTGTATATCGTCCATCGATGTTTCTATCTATGGACGGTTGTATTAAGGCATCTCACATCTGAAAACAAGGAAACTTAACAGATTTCAGAAATAAAAATAACGTTTTTTTGCATTTGTTATTATCAAATACATAATTAGCGTTCATTATTAGAACTAAATGTTATACATTTGATTCTGATTATAGACAACATCACTTACTTTGAAAAGGGTTTTGGAATAGTTAACGACTAATTTCTGAAATTATTTAATTTCAAATAGTTCGCCAAGTCATATTTGCTGGTTAGACTACTTGGGATAGGTTTGGGTTGGTTGATTATTTTTTGATGTAATTGGTGACGTAGAAATCTAGGTTGCGCTGGGATTCAAACTGGCGCCTCTCAAATTAATAGTACGGCGCTTTACCAGTTTACCTATGAAACCTGGCAGCTAAGTAGGTTATCATTTTACTGTAATATCGAGTTGTCATTGGTTGATTACAGCGAATTGACGAACTGTTTAGCTTATCCGGTATAGTGTCGGTCATATTTGTCAAGTAAAGACACTATTAGAGTCGGTTTTGATATTATTATTATTGCCTTGGGTTCCTAGTGGGACATAAGGCTTCACTAGGACATCTCCCTTTCACCCGGCTCCCCACAGTCCTTTTTAGCTGGTTTCAAAAATTGCCAAAGTACTCCCATCTCCTCCTCACACGATCTCCTCTATCAATGAAAATACCCATTGAGTCATGAAGAAAATAAAAGACAATTCAGCGAAGAAAATTTTCTTTATCGACGAAATCATCTTCAACGGCTAGGGAGTTCAACAACTGCCATCATTCTATCCAGTTCACGTCGGAATCAGAGATGAACTCGCAATTTCACTTTTTGGATGTTTTGCTAAAAAGGAGATCTGACGATTCTCTTCGAAGATCAATCTACAAGAAGTCAATATGATACAATCGATGGTGAACTGAAGATACTCAGACCAGTCCTCATGGAAAATGGCTAACCTTCAAGATTCATCGAGGAAAACATGAAGGTAAAGCAAAATCCCAAAAGAAACTGCTATTTATGAACGTTGAATTTAAAGGTGATACCACAGTTGAGATTCTGAAAAACCGCTTATCCAGATCACTGAGAAAAACCTTCTTTTCGGCTGAGCTACGGATCTCTTTTTACAGCCGACAAATGATAAATGGATGTGTGAAGGATAAACTACCACTTTGGTCCACTTCAATGTGTGTTTATAAATTCAACTTCTCCTGTAGGAGCTAGTTATTTGACCACACAAAGCGCAAACTTTCCAAAAGCACCCCCTGAAGATTATCCGGAATGGTTAGCAAAAGGACAATGCAAGACAGTTACTAGCTCATTTCTCGAGCACTTAGTGAAATCAATCCATGCAGCTCCACCAGAGTCCTCTTTCAAGATTATCTACAAGGTAAAACTGAGTGGTAGAAAGAGTGTTAGGTTTCGGCATTTATGTATGGCGGAGGCGCTGGCAATTCGTCAATACAACTTCGAACTCTGTATACAGAAATAGTATGTCCAGTCTCTTATTCTCACTTGGACTTAACATCTTCATTAGTCCTAACCTGTAAATTTTGTATTTTTAATGATTATTTTGCTTTTATTTAATAATTAATTCACTATTATCACTCTCACACACGTTACTTCTGTACTTTTTCTCACCCTCTTCACACTTGTTAAATGAACAGCCAACTACCTTTCTTCCCACTCAATAAAAGTTTTAACCTTATCAAATTTCTGATGCTTTCTTCCTTCCTACTGCTGAGTGTTATGTAATCTACAACTTTTATTTTTACTTTCGGAGCCACTTCTAAGTGGACTACTATACATTTTTGGTAAATATAAATACAACTGTACAACCTCTGAAGATGATTTCGTCGATAAAGATCTCCTCTATGTCATCCTCGAAACCATGTCTTTTCCCGTTCGGATTCCACTCTAGACTCTGCCTAGTGTGTGATGTCACTCACTGGTTTGCTGAGTGTGTTTCTAACTCACTTCTACTTTTGTCGGGCAATAGGTTGTTGTTTGGTTTGTGGACAGAGTCTATTGTTGCCATCTGACCTTCAGTATGATACCAGTGAAGGCAGCTGTAGGTAAAAAACTGTGTTACCCCGTTCGAAATGCTTTTTAAGAAAGCACCTAGTCACAGAACCGTACAGAATCACTAATTGACCTGATATCTATACTGAATATCTGAATCTTCCTGTTTACCTTTAAGTTCAATAGAAAGCTTTCTTGTATTTCCCTATGAATGAAAAACAAAAATAAGAGACCGAATACATAAATATTCTCTATCTAATTGTGTCTATAAAATAAAATGCTTGGAATGTGATGCGATATACATCAGACAAACATCTCGAGAAATCAAAATAAGCAGGAATGAACACCATAGAGAATCTGTTCGACCACCGAGAGATCCGGTTAGACTAGAAAAGCTTGAAAATCATCAGCCATAGGTCTACACGCTATAGAATCAGGCCACAAAATTGATTTTGACAATATTGAAATCATAATCCAGAAAAATTTTAGAAATCACTAAGAACGTCTAATATCATCAGAAGTACTTCATATCAAGTGGAATCCAAATTGTCTGAATAGGAATGATGATGGAGTAAAACAAAATTTGACCTGGTTACAACACCCCCGCCCTCCCCATGAAGTGACAAAATCAACACGAATGTGATAAGCAATTCCATTATGTAAACACGTGCTGCTTTTATAATTTCACACACTTATCAAATCCGACAATCTACCCCTGGTTTTGTTATCTTTACCAATTGGCCAACTTTACAACGCAAAATGAACCCATACTGCGGAACGATGATTAAGTTGCTTGATATATAAGCTGAGATTTTCTAAATTCATTGGGAAATACAAGAAAACCTTTATTATAATGAATATCATATACCCAATGCCCAAATGTTTTCAAACAGTTAAAAGTGAACTTGGTTTGGACATATAAACGTTCAATAGATTTCCACACTGATTACATATTAGTGAAGGTTTGTCTTGCTTTGCCGATCCTGGTTTTAATACTCTCATCAATGGCGTCAGCCTGTAGTTGTAACGATGCTGCCTAGAGGGCTAATAGAGGTGACCACCTTCGAATATCTCCTGTTGATAGTGATTAGTGCTTGTGGATAAGCAGTTCGGTTTAAGAGATGTTTATAACCAATTAAGTATCTCCATATAGCCAAATTACATACACCATATCTTCAACGTACCATTTGCACAGATGGCCTTCCGTGTTGTGCTACTTCTGGTCTTCCTTCATATTGTGTTTCTTTGTGTTCCTTTCACGTCTCCCATGTATCTTTTCAACTCTGTATCATTTGCTTTCCCTGATACCAAATCTATCTCCTCGCTATTTGATAATTTTTATGCCGACGAACTTCTCTTTGTATACTACTGACAAATCTTATCAGTAGCACACTCCACAGTAGTAGTTGAAATGGTAAGAAAACCTGAATTGTTGTAATATCTGTAAAGTCTTGGTTTGTCGTTTCTGATTAGCTTTCGTAATTTACACCCATCAGTCGATTATCTTTAGAATACATTACATTATCATAGATGCAATCTAGGCAATGATTATTAATAATCCTATGTATAGTCATGTCTTTGATTGCGCCGGTGATTCGATTGTAAAATGATCACCGGCCACGTATGTATTCCAATTTCGATTCCCGACGGACGTAATGCTAAACCTCACCTATTTGGTCCAAAAAAGAAGGAATGTTGGTTGTTATGCTAGCAAACTCAACCGTTAAAGATAGTACCTCTATTGAAACTTTAAAGAGTGAAACCCTTTTTATTTTCCACATGGAACGAAAAAACTGTTTAAGCATGTCCTATGCCCCTGTCTATCCCAAGCAGACAACAAAGACCCATCATCCTGGAGAGAATCAAATATGCCCTGGATGAAAAACTTCGGCCGGAACAGGCTGGATTCAGGAGTAACAAGTCATGCATCGATCAAATTGCAACACTACGTATCATCATTGAACAGAGCTTGGAATGGCAGTCATCTCTCTATCTCAACTTCATCAACTTTGGAAAAGCCTTCGACAGCGTCGATCGAGAGATGATTTGGAAAATACTTCGCTACTACGCGGTGCCGCCGACAGTTACACATCTCATCCAACAGCTGTACGAAAATGCTGCATGTCAAGTAATCCACAATGGGAAACTCACGGAATCCTTCGAAGATGTGAAGACGGGAGTAAGACAAGGAATGCAGGCTGGCTGCCTACTATTTCCAGTGATTTTCCCGATTGCGGTAGACTGTACAGTGCGACAGACAGCGGGAAGGGAATCGAGGAGAAAGATATAAAGTTAACCCACACAAAACACTTAGAGGATCTGGATTTTGCCGACGATATTTGTCTGATTTCCCAAAAAAGGTAGATATGCAAGTGAAAAGCAACAAGTTGGCGACAGAAGAAGAAGCATCAAAGATAGGCCTTCAGGTAACATAAAGAAAACAGAGGTGATGAAGATTTCTGGCCAACAGCAACAGCAACAACCACAACAGAAACAGACAACAATCAGCATAAGTGGGAGGAATCTGAAAGAAGCAACCTCATTTACCTATCCGCCTACCTTCGTGGGAAGCATCGTTTCAACTACAGGTGGACAGAACTGACGAGGATATCAGATCGAGGATCTGGAAAGCAATGCAAGCCTTCATTTCTGTCAAGTCTTCATGGAGGTCAATAGGACTGATTCAGCATGAAAAATAAGATCCGGATTTTCAACTCCACTGTGAAGTCAGTACTACTATATGGATCACAGACTTAACGCTGCGTCACGAAGGGCACTTCAGACAAACTACAGACCTTCATCAACGACTGTTTTCGCTCAATACTTTGCTCAAGATCAGATGGCCGACCAGAAAGTATCAGCAACAGGGAGGGATCTCTGGCAATGAACGAACCGACCCAGCAGGAACCAATAGTGCAAGAAATATGCAGGAATAAATGGAGGTGGATTGGAGCCCATACTCTGAGAAAACAAACCGTCACACGCGAGGTCATCACTTGAGTGCAACCCGCATATGTTAGTGCGAGGGTGACATGGAGGAGATCATGTGAAGAGGAGATGAAAGCATGTAGGCAGACGTGAAGCCAGGTGATGAAAACGTTGGCGGAGAACCCAACGTAGTGGAGACGTGCGCGGCTGAACCCCTAAGTTCCTCTAGGGATTAAACGAAACATTAATAATAATAATAATGCGAGATTGTTAACATTATCATATTTTTTTCATGATATTTATCAATTAGGTAATGATGATAATCATTTATAATAAATAAATTCTGTCTGAGATAAAATCAAAAATAACGATAATTTATTTTATTTTTGTTTATATTTTTCGATATTAATAATACAAGTAAGTAAAGGATGATGGAATAAATAAATAAACAAACGAAAATAGATATTCCCATCATCTTAGTATTGTATACAGATTAAGGAAAGATTAGAAAACGAGGACATCAGTTAGAGTCAATCACTCAGTCACCAATCTATAGTCCATACAAATAAATTACAGTACCACTACTACTAATGATAATAATAATAATAATGATAACGTGCAACATTTCTTTACATGGCAAACTTTTGTGTGTATTAATGCAAGTATGCACATTTGTAATGAAAAGCTTATGTATTCGATAAAGTATACTAAACACAATTTATCTCAAAACCAATCAATCAATCAGGCAGGCAGGCAGTCAGGCAGTTATCTATGTATCTATCTATCTATCTGTCAATTAATGGTTTTATAAACTAAACTAATCGAGATTAAATCGAATCGAATAAAACTGTAATATGAATACTGTCAAATATCCAGATCTCTGAGATCCTGGTGGACCTGTCGCTGGTTTCAGAAGATTAAGCTTTTAATACTCAGTACACCATGCACTTGCCAAGTAATCCACAACGGGAAACTTACGGAAGCCTTCGAAGTGAGGACAGGAGTAAGACAAGGCTGGCTGGCTGCCAACTATCGCCAATGATTTTCCTGATTGCAGTAGATTGGATAATGCGACAAACAGCGGGCAACGAGGAAACAGGCATAAAATGGACTCACACAAAAAACTTGGAGGATCTGGACTTCGCCGATGATATATGTCTGATTTCCCACAAACTGGAAGATATGCAAGCGAAAAGCAACAAGTTGGCAGAAGAAGCATCCAAGATAGGACTTCAGGTGAACATAGAGAAAACAGAGGTGATGAAGATTCCTGGCCAACACCACCAACAGCAACAACAACAACAGACAACAATCAGCATAAATGGGAGGAACCTGAAAGAAACAACCTCCTTTACCTACCTGGGAAGCATCGTTTCAACTACAGGCGGAACTGACGAGGATATCAAAGCAAGAATCGGAAAAGCAAGACAAGCTTTCACTACTCTCAAGTCTGTGTGGAGGTCAACAACACTCAGCATGAAAAATAAGATCCGGATTTTCAACTCCAATGTGAAGTCAGTGCTACTTACTACACGGATCAGAGACTTGGCGAGTCATAAAGAGCATCTCAAACAAACTACAGACCTTCATTAACAGTTGTCTTCGCTCAATACTCAAGATCAGATGGCCGGCCAGAAAAGATCAGCAACAGAGATCTCTGGGAGCGAACCAACCCAAGGAACCGATTGTGAAACAAATAGGCAGGAAGAAATGGAGATGGATTGGCTGGCCATACTCTGAGGAAACCATCAAGTGACATCACTAGACAAGCCATTGCTCGAGTGGAACCCGAAAGGGAAGCGGCGAGTTGGTCGTCCAAGGGTGACTTGGAGGAGGTCATGTGAAGAGGAGATGAAAACGTGTGGGCAGACTTGGAGCCAGGTGAAGACTCTAGCAGAGAACCGAACGCAATGGAGACGCACGGCTGAATCCCTATGTTCCTCTAGGAATTAAAGGATACAATAATAATAATAATACACTATGCACTGTAACCGACGCGGAACAACAGGAAATAGTTGGGCAACACGATAATTTATTCTTCAACCGGTAAAGAAACAGATTTACAGTGGTTAATCAGTGCTAAAGTCTCTGTAAACCAGTACACAATTAAGCACAAGGACAGCCTTCTTGTCTCCCGCCAATATGGAGACCAGTTCGAATAAACAAACTATTCAATGTTCACATACACTGACAAATACTATTCACTCATTTATAGATGAGATTCATGTTATCATTGTAACTGGAATGACCATAACCAACACGTTGTGGTTTGAAATCAGGAAAACGATCTTTGAGTTCTACTGTGTGTATAGCTGATCAACACTTCCGTGAGTCAGTCACAGCTACAAGATGTTCCAACAACAGCCAAAAGGCAGCGTTGGTGGCACAGAAGTTAGGACTCTCGTCGACCATGCACATCGTCCGAGGTTCGATTCCCCGCCGACGCACACCTGATATCTATGGTCGGCCTGCTACATTTGGGCCACCGATATCACATGCTGAAAATTTCATACTTGCACCAAAATACTGTATGGAATCAAGCTATAATAAAAAAAAATTAAAAAAATAAATAACATCAGAGGTACTATCTAACAATAATAACATTTCGAAAGCTCAAAATAACCTCAACGGTGCCGTTAGGCAGCTATACAGACAAGGTAAATTTCTAAGCACAAAATGGTATTGTAGAATGAAATTAGTTAGCCGAAAATCAACTGTGAGAAGCACCGGAGAATCAAGTAGAATATTCTGAACAAGGTGGGATCAAAACTCTGTAAGGAAGAATCACACACACACCGAACAATTTCCGCGCACAGTCCAAGGTCAGAATCACCTTGACTTCATTCAAACAAAATAACACAGTCGTACAGCGACGCACTATCAACAACATCACACAACCACAAGAAGAAGCATTCAGATTAGAGATTAAACAGGGACAAAGGCAAATAATGAGGATCAAGTCAGTATATGATATGCAAACGTCAGAACAATGATATACAGTCTAGGAGAAAAAGGGTAATAATTACAAAGTCAGTTAAAATATTCAAATAATATCAATTGTAATTATGAACGGAATATTCCCATATTGAGTCATAAGAAAAGGACGTAAACAGCTAAGAAAATTACCCTTTCGACGATTCATTTTCATAAGCTGTACAATCAGATGGAGTTCCCACCGATGACATTGGTTGGTAGTCGCACTAAATCACGAATTGGTAGAAGTTAGAATTCATGGGCTGGCCATTGAATCGGGTCCTAGTGGCTGAATGGTATACGAGCCAGCTTGCCTTGTAACCCGAAGGTCCTGGGTTCTAACCTTGGCGGTGGATGCGTACTGCCGATGAGTCCCAGACTAGGATGGAGGAAACAGCTGCCCAGTACTCCAGTGCTGGTTTTCAATGGTTCTCTAACTGACATCAATCCTCCGTGGTCAAACTCGTGTAATTATATTTAACAAAAAAAATCATTAGACCAATCAGATACTGGTAAAATTTGTCCTCGAAAGGTGTATTACGTAATGTAAGGTGTAACCCAGATGGGATGACGAATTGGAAGTTAGAAAAGAGGCAGAAGTTCACATGACGTAATAAGTGTGAGATAATGACTAATCAATAAGCTCGTGTAGAATGGAGTGGAACTAGTGGGAAGACGATAAGTGTTTTCATATAAAATCTTTTTGAAAACGTAATGTTATTAATAAACAGTAATAGAGTGGTAATAAAATATGGATGATGGGAATATTAACGATAATAAAATAATAAAATAATAGTAAACTTACATAAAAACAGAAGCAAAATTATAGTAAAAAAGTTACTCTGGCCACGGTAGAGCGAGTGAATGTATGTAGGGTTTTTGAATGTAGAGGTCCGATTTCAGATCCCAAATAGCCAATGATTCAGCTATGTACAGATGGAGTATTCGAAGTCCCTTTGTACGATATTGAGGGACTGTGTGTAGCACTGTGAAGCATTCATGCGGGGGTGCTCGATATCCGCAGATGACAAGATGTTCGAGGATGGAGCTGCTGCTATTCTTCTTTTCTCCTCTGGCTAACGTTGTAATTAGATTGTTGAGGAGGGATTTTCCAAACAGTATTTGTTATATTTAAGTGTGTGAATTGGAAGTTCCTCTCACCTTACATGGTTAAGACTTTTCAAATAATGGCCAAAAACTGTGATAAATTATGGTCGTTTTGCTTCAATTCTAACTCGTCAAGTCGTTAATGAATTTATGTGACAACAAATTACAGTATTTCATTACTTTAATCTAAATTCTGTGTGGAATTAAGTCATTTATGTTTGCTACAGTCACTTTAATAAATTTTCACTAGTTTAATAAATCGTCAATTCCAAGTCTGATCACGAACTGATTTCAGTTAGAGAACCATTGAAAACCAGCAGGGAATACTGGACAGCTGTTTCTCACTAGTTCGAGACTCTTCATTCGTACGCATCGATGACTCTACCAGGAGTGGAACCCAGGACCTCAAGGTTACAAGGTGAAATCTTTGATCATTCAGCCACTGTGACGGAGAATCCAATGACATATGAATGCTATCTTCCGTCAATTCAAGATATGTAGTGCAACCACCAGCCAGTGCTGACTACAGGAAGTTCTAGGTGGGAGTCATGACCATCGGGGTCAATCCCTGATGACATTGCCTGGCCATATATTACGAAATGGCAGCAGTTAGAAAACTGGAGGCCATTTGATTCTGACTTAGTAATTATGTTTCTTCGATAACCTAAAGGTTAAGGGTACAATCCTTGGTGACGTCATGAGTGCACACAGTGAAGAGTCTGACATTAGGACGAAATCAGTCTCCCATTAGACCTTAGTTTTCATTGGTTCTCTAATTGATATTAGTTCGCGATGACATATAACTTCAAATCAATCTCTACAAATCAATACCCGAAGGATAGGTCTAACCGTCGAGTCTCGAATAGGTTGAAGTACTTCTCGTAAATGCAGTATATGTGTATATACGTATATATATAAAACTACATGTCTGCGTATTTATGTGCGGATAGTATGACAGGTAGACAGATAGATAGACAGACAGACAGACTGTAATGACATTTGCACGATGTATTTGACTTAAACATTAAATAATCTCTACAGGATATTTGCATAGACAAGCATCGCAGTAGGATGATTTTTCCAGTCAAATACCCGACAGATGTAAAAAATATGATTTTATTTTTTTCTTCGAAAAATCTTTAATATAACAGTGAAATTGAATGCAGCAATAATTTTTAACCAGTTGATGAACAAAATATACTTTGTCCTTCATTGTAAAACGCAAAAATATGCACATTTACGCAGTTTTTTGTCGTCTATTGATAATAATGTATATATATACGTATGATTAGATTATATGTTAAGATCTCAAATGTAAGATGCCCTTGTTAAAGAAGAATTTATCCTTTTTGGCATACATCTTCAGTTTTGTGGAAATGCTTTTTGTAGGGATTTTGTTTGATTGGATGGAGGATTTCATCATGAGCTGACATCAGTTAGAGAACCATTAGAAAACCAGCTGGGAGTACTGGACGGCTGTTTCGTCCTAGTTTGCGACTGGCTCTTCATCAGTACACACCCACCCGTTGGGTTGGGTCCCAGTGGCTTAATGGTCTACGAGCTCGCTAGCCTTGTAACCAGAAGGTTCTGGGTTCGAACCCTGACGGTGGGTGCGTACTGATGAAGAGTCCCAAACTAGGCTGACGAAACAGCTGTCCAGTACTCTCAGCTGTTTTTCCAATGGTTCTGTAACTGATGTCAGCTCATGATGAAATCCTCCAACCAATCAGACAAAATCCTTACAAAGCGAACACTTGAAAATTAATTATCATCACGAAATTCATGAGACCCGATCTACTAAAACCACCCACACTTTCTGCTCCCATAAAGCGTCTCTACTTGAATCTACAATTCAATGGAGACTCATCATCAGATATACTGAGAAACTGCCTGTCATGCTCACTGAAGAAAACCTTCTAGGCGGTCGAACTTCAACTAACCTTCTCTACAAAATCAATGATTCGCGTGAATGTGAAGGATAAGCTACCACTGTCGTCACCAACCTCATCAGTGTGCATCTACCAATTCACCTACTTATGTCGAGCTAGCTAAGTATTTTGGCCGTATCCAGTATTTGCGATCCAAACGTATCATTGAACACTTACCCACAGTCAATGTTTTATAAAGGAGAAAAAGGATTCCATCGCAGCTCTGTTCTGGAACACCTGGTCGAATCTGGACACCAGGCTAACCCACAAAGGAATTTCAAATTTATCTACAGAATACGTGGGAATCTTTCTAAAACAGTAGTAATCAAACTTCTTCGAACGACAACAGCAATAGTATTTCGCATTATTAAGTCCTGAACTCTGCATACAAAAGAGGAAGTTTGTTCAGTCATTAAATCTACAATAGACCTGATCTATCTTAACAGTGTTTATACAGTTTTTGTTTTTTATTTCTTAATTGTATAATATGTTCTTCTCCCATCCTCTGCTAAATTTCCACCCATTATTGCCACTCTTGTTAACTTGACTCTCGTTCAACTTCATTTGAATTGTACTCAACAGCGTCAATGATATTACGTCACTGAATTCAGCTGTTGAATTTTACTTTGGTTTCTACCCGAGTAACGTTTTCTACATTAAGTAATTTTTCTATCTAAAATTTACAATTCGAATGACGCATCTTTGGAAATATTCCTTTTGTTGCTAAGAGAATTTACCATACGTATATGCGATTGTACAGCTTGAGAATGATATCACCGAAAAGAGTAGCTCTTCGCTGAACACCTTTTCTTGTATTATATGACTCAATGGGGATTTTCAAGTGAACCACTGATAACCTGACTGACTAACCTGGGTTTGATCCCCAATGGGGGTGGGGGTCATAGGTGAGTACTGGTGTTAAACCCCATACTGAGATAATGACACACTAACCTGGTGTTATTTTGTGTTTTGAAAATGTAGTTACAGACCAGTAGGTTATTGTCTTCTGATATTTTGTGGCTTGATGAAGTAGAAGGGATTGGGAGGGGTGGGGTAAGTTTGGAGTATGTGTTAATTTAACGTGTCTATTATATTTCAATGCCATTAAACCCAATGTATTAATCTCCTTAGTTTCATCACTGAATCTTATGAATTCTGTTTTATACTGAGAAAATTTTAAAGCTATTTCTTAAGTGTAAAATGGATTTATGTGAATAGAATTATTGATTGAAAGACTCTTTTTAAAAGTCAAGCAATCCACACATCCGACTTTAAATTTAACTTTACAACAAACATAAGCTTTTCAACTATCTGACTAGGTTTCATTTATCAGGAAGTATATTCGTAACTAAGCCACTTATTGTATAGTATTGTAACAATAGAAGACAAACTCCAGGCAACAGATCGTTTATTGTGAAAATCAACAGATATTTATAGATTTTTATATACATTATTATTAGCGTTATTGTTAGAAGAGAAACAGCGTCTTCTGATTGGCTGTTTTCTTGCTCAAGGTTATTCTGTACTGCTTGTGATCGTTTCTTAGAAAGTTAAGCCATATGTCCGCGAATCGTATTTGCACACGTTGAGTCTGCTGTGATTGGTTGTTGAGTTCCTCAAGGTTAAGCTTTGTTATTGTTTTTTCTCATGACCCCGATTCGGGACGTAAATGAGTATTGTTGTCTACAACTTTGGCTTGCAGACAGCTCTCACCACAGTATGATTAACGTCTAAGATCACTTTCTTGATGAAGGAAAAAATACTTGACATAATTTAAAAGTCAGCAAAATTGATGATGATTAGGCACTGAGTACGTTCAAAAACACAGTGATGTTAATTTCCAGTTAAGCTTTATCAATCTGAATTATGTCCAGAACAGCATTAGCGTAGCCCAGAAAGGTGATCATTAAAAGGTGCTTTTTTTTCTCTCCAACGCCTTGATTCTTTAAGATAATATATTATCTTAACCTATATTTCTTAAAAATACTCAGCTTTTTATTTCCTCTTTGAGATATATCTACACAAATGACACTCCGCTCTACTTTATCAGTTCATCATATAATTGACTGCCTAGCTGAGGTACTCGAGACTCTCAGAACCAATAGTTGGAGAGTCTGGTTTGTATGGTTCAAAGTTGTTCTCAATGACTCAGATGCAATTAGTCTTTGCAATCTCTCAGGTTTCTGTTTATTATACAGTTTCCTTGCATTTCTTTTCTTTTTCTGACTATGATTTTATGAAATGTAACACCTTGAAGTGTAGCGGTTTAATGCAAAGTTCTGCTTTGAAAATTCAGATAGTTAGTTACTTAGTCAGTCTGTCGATCATCAACTCAAATTATTCTGTTCCTTATGATTAACTAGTCATTTATCGAATTCAATTTCTTATTCAGTCTTTAAAATCGTCTGCCTGCCTTCAGACTACATTCTGTAGGCAAAATATATTATTCATTTACTCAGCAAGCATTCCCCTACAGTGATGGTTAGTTTACACAATTGGGATTCAAACTTAACGCCATGAAAGAGACCGAATCGATTTAAATATAAAAGTCTCTTAGCTCTAGTGTTTAAATCAATACGCAGTCATAACATAGACCAATCAGATTAGCTCAGTTCTGACCAACAGACTAACACGAAAATGCCTAGATTCAATTGTTTCTGCACAGTATTTCAAGTATCATGCAGAGATGAATATTTTAATACCATTTAAAAAAAAATAACTTGTGTGTTATTTTAAGTCTTTATACCCTTTTTTCTGTCGTAAGTCAAAGATTTATGAACGTCAGGTATTTTTTTTTATTGCTTAAACTTATCAGTAAAATATGTTTGTACAAAACTTTAGACGACTTTAGGCTATAACACAAATTCGAACTATGTAATATTTTTAGAACAAACTGTAGTTGTTTTTTATGTTGTTAATAATGTTAGAGTAAACCTATTTAGGTTTCAATTCGAAAAGTTACTGGAAGTTCTTTGGCAAAAAATGTAACATTGCATAAATCTTTCGGGTTCCAGTGGCTGAATGGTATACGAGCTTGCCTTGTAACTGGAAGGTCCTGGGTTTGAACCCCAATGGGTGCGTACTGCCCATGATTCCCAAACTAGGATGAAACAGCTGTTCAGTACTCCAGTGCTGGTTTTCAATGGTTCTCTAACTGATATCAATCCGTGATCAACTCGTAAAAATAAATCTTTCAGTCAGGAAGCTTTCCACATTCTATACAATCCCAGTGGCATTCATCATTAGTGTATAGTCGATCATATGATGCTAATTCAAACTTATATTGAGTGAATTGATTTGGAATTGCCTGTGTAAGAGAAACTTAGAGGGAGGCGATGTACACGACTGATGCGATCAGATCGGCGCTTAGTCTTAGCACGAAAATTTCCCTTGCATTATAGCAACCATTTGTTATAACGCACAAGCTTGTTTGTTAACCGTGAAGTTGTGATTTATGCATGTACTGATATGACAATCTTACTGAACAGGTTTGATTCGTTTATTTATGGCTTAAATTTCTGAAGATTTGTAGATAAGATACGCCGTATATTTTGTCTAATAAAGGTTGTCATTGTTCTTTCGGTTGTCGTTATTTCCAGTCTGACTTTTGTATCCGTCTCAGTGTGAGAAATATCTTCAAGGGATCAAGTTAGACGAACCTACAGTCCAGCATCACTCCGCCATAACACCACTCGTAGATCAATGATGGAGCAGAGAAATGCCTACCGATAAGTTGGACGACTTCAAGTCACCTCTGTATATTCACAGAGATTCTTCAGTCAGCATAATTACAAGAATCATTTCGATGGAGGAGACGAAAAATCACTAAATATTCACTGAAAGTAATTCTAATTCTCATTAGTCGTATATAAGGAACTTAACTGCTTACAGAAGAGCATGGATAATAACTGCATTTATGTAGTTACCTATGATTCTAGTGAGAAGTCTTAACCAGCGGCGTCCACCAAGACAGGCAAGATGACAGTTACTCTCCCGTGACGCCGGCTGGCGGTTGCGCTATATATATATATATATATATCAGGGATTGACAGAAGTTGGTTGGGTCCCAGTGGCTCGTGACCAGAAGGTCCTGGGTTCGAACCCCGGTGGGTGAGTACTGTGAAGAGCCCCAAGCTGGGGCGAAACACCTGTTGAGTACTCCCAAGTTTTACAGTGGCTCTGTAACTGTACCAGAAGACCTGGTCTCTGTATACAGGAGAAGTATGTCCAACCGCTTAGTTTACCTTGGCCTACAATAAGGTCAACAAATTCTCTATAAACACTGGCACTTTAAGTAATTCCTATCCCATTTTCTTTTTTTATCTTTTTTTCATTTGTTTCATTGAAAAATGTTTATTTCAGACGTTTTTACGACTTCATGACGTGTGTTATTATGTCTATTACCTACTCTAGGTTTACGTAATGCTTTACAAACTTGTTATAATATTTACACAATCCTGTTTTTCACTTCACTAAATTATCATACTGATAGTCGTTCAATATTAGTACTTTGGAGTTAACACCGCACCATTGTTATTATTGCTGTCATCCTTGAACTTGCCTCCAGCCTATCCCACTGGTTACACTCATCCTTGAAACCTGTACTTTTGTTGACTATATAGATACAAACATCGTTGAATAATTACATCTCTTTTAACTCATGTTCTTAGTGACCGTATATTATTCTAAATTCTAATCAAAACTAACTGACTATTGTTATTCCATCTTGTACTAGTTCCACAATACACTTTCTGTTATAATTCTAATTTGCCTCTACTAGCTACTGTATGTTAAAAATAATGAATGCGTCGGTGGTACAGTGGTTAGGACTCTCGCCAACCATACACATGGTCCGGGGTTCAATCCCCTGCCAGCGCACACCTGATATCAATGGTCGGCGTGCAAAAATTTGGCTACCGATATCACATGCTGAAAATTACATACTTGTACCAAAATACTATGCGGAATCAAGCTATAATCAAAAAAATTAGAGAGCCTAAAGAAGAATTTATTGGAAACTATTGTTCGCTTTAATTATTTTTGGTCTGAATTAATTTCGTCAAGAACCGACAACAGTTAGAGAGATCACTGAAAAACAAGGAGCAATAAATGCAAGTAGTTTCGACTAATTTTGGGACCCACCAGAAATTCGTAACTACGACCTCACTGGCGGTCGAACCTAGGACCTTCATATTTTGAGATAAAGCTCGTTGACCATTCACCTACTCGCCATGGAATTCAGTGAACAACACAGGAATTCTATCAATTCGTGACATAGCACTGCCCTCACTGACTGAATCTATCAGCTGGAATTAAACTAATCCAGATTCCTACACGTCTTATAATCTTAATAAAAGTAATGCCTACACTAGTTATCAATTTAGTACAGTCTGAAAGAGAAAAAATAGGTAATCTAGTGTCAACGAACTCGACTACTGTTCTTTGGTTAAAGGTGTCTATCTAGCGGCGGAGATTTGGACGCATATTTTGTCTTATTTGAGATCCGTCAACACTAAGTGTGCCTGCATCTCCACTGACTGATAGTGTTCCTACGGAGGCTTGATTTCAGAATTCTACTCCTGTTAATGAATGTGACTGAGAATACTTACAACTGCTAATATTATCATTAGATCTAACCACTTGGTTTTTATTCAGTAGATAATGACTTAAATAACATTTGAACTCGATCCTCAGGGGTGTATTTTGACATTTTCAAGTTTAAAATTATAGGCGACATTGCTGATGTAATTTATTTTCGTAATAATTGAAAATGTTACAAATATTTTTAACAAATATTGTGATTAGTAGTATTATTCAACTGTAGTAAAATAATTTAACTTACAAGGAACATAGATGAAAATTTCTTTTCCCTTAAGAAGAAGTTGGAAAAAAGCCGAATGGAAAAGAAACACTTTCTAAATGTTATTGTTTGTTTGTATGTATACAGGAAGAATATAAATGACTGATAGAATTCAGTCTGCACCAAAGATAGGACTAGACACATTACACTAGTTACTAACTAGTGTCCAATACAGTCCTACAGGAGGTCAATCACGATCCCGAATAGCTCAGTGGTAGCGTCTCTGACTGCAGCACTCTGGGTGACACGGGTTCTAATCTCAGAAGGCACATGAGTCCCTTCAACGTTGCAGATACGCCTTGATGACTGACGAGTGTCAACTAACACGAAACCTAGGTCAGGCAAGACTTCCTGCCGATTGTCTCCAACACTTCAAAGTGCACCGTGATGACGAACTACCTAGAATGGTGGCCATACTGCAAAGCTGACTGATAGAATTCAGTCTGCACCAAACAGAGGACTAGACACATTACACTAGTGTCCAATAAAAAGACTGTAATTCTGTGACTACAAGAGAATTAGAATTATTTTGATAAAGAGGATTCTTATGAAAAATGAAATTTATCATAAACCGGTGAATATTTTCCAATGAATGACTGTAACGATTAGTCAACAGTTGGGCTTCCTTAAAAAAAATTAAAATGGTATACCGCGCAAGACTGAAATTTCACACAATTCTTCGCATTATTAAACTTGAATAAGGTAAGAAAGACAAATTTCTGCCAGAAGATGATATGAACAACTCATCTTTTATCTTATTTCAAGGATTCTTCTCAACTGGCTACATACAACCTGAACAACAACACTAAAAATATAAATTACGTTAGAAATTTGAACATACTTTTTTCGCAAGGGATAATTGATAACAACTAATGAGTAACATAAAGGTTATTGTCGTCCGCATTTCTGAACACTTATCAAAGAACCTGAGACTAAAGGGCTCACAGCCATGAAACAGTGAGATTGTGCCCCATCTATTGGACACTAGTCATATTGTGAATGTGTATTTAATTGAATTTTAGATTTTCCCGTCGACTGATTGGACCGAAGTGCTCGGTCTCAGGTTGACATGTCGGCTTCTTGTGCAGATGCTTCGAAGCATCTACATGTCAACCTGAGACCGAGCACTTCGGTCCAATCAGTCGACGGGAAAATCTAAAATTCAATTAAATAATTAATATGACCCGTTGCAAAAGAGGTGGCTCTCGTGGCCCAAGTGGTCTAGTGGATAAGGCTTTTGCGTTCGAAACTATGGGCACTGGGTTCCAGCCTCGGTGGGAACATCATCACTCACTGACTGGGGAATGCAGGCATCTCCAGATGACGAGTCCCAAATAGGACGAAATGCGCATCGTGGATTTCACTGCTAGTCACCATCCACCAATTAAATCTGAATGTGTAGGGATTTGATTGGTTACAGGATTTTCATCATGAGCTGACATGAGTTAGAGAACCATTGGAAAACCTGGGAGTACTGGACAACTGTTTCGTCCTAGTTTGGGACTCTTCATCAGTACGCACCCACCGCCATGGTTCGAACCCAGGACATTCTGGTTACAAGGTCATGGCCGATGCCAGCGCATGAATTTTAACTTCTACCAATTCACGACATAGCGCGACCCCTAGCCAATGTCTTCGGCGAGTATTTGTCCTCACACCCAACCTGCTGCACCCTACTGGTCACGACTTCTCACTAGAACCCCAGGTAACTACCTACCTGAATAGGGCAAGTCGCTAGTGAGCATCTCATTGATATTCAAGTGTTGATGGGTGCGTACTGAGAAGAGTCCCAAACTAGGACGAAACAGCTGTCCAGTACTCCCAGGTTTTCCATGGTTCTCTAACTCATGTCAGCTCATGATGAAAATCCTGTAATAAATCTGAATGTGTTCAAAATAATCAACAAGCAATCACTATCAAAAATCGATGACAATCAAATCTATGTACACAGAAAGAGACAGTGGTGATTTAGCCTGCGTAACTAGACATTCAATTTTACTATGTTATGTATTCTCCTGTATCTTCTGTGCTGTTGTCTCATCTGAGCACAACTCATCCTGCCTCCTGTTTTGCTATTTTATAAAAACATAGTTTCTGAAGTTACGTAACCTATTATACTGTAATACTCCTTCTAGTTAAACTTCGTTTCTACCCGAAAAATTTGTTGAAATCTCTGTCCTTTTATTTTCAAGCATATCTGTCTAATTATCCTGTAAATAGTCAGTCCTTTTCACTCTTAATTATTTAACAAATCACACCATTCTGGACTTATATTACTCTTAGTTCCTACTAATTACTTCTTGTCATCCTGGAAAAGTATGTTTAAATCTTTAGTGTAATTTATATTTCTTTGTATTGTTCAGGTTGTCTATAGCCAGTTGAGAAGAAACCTTGAAATAAGATAAAAGATGAGCTCATATTATTCTGGTAGACATTTGTCATTCTTGCTTAATTTAAGACTAAAATCTTCATAGTGCGAAAAAACTCCTAATCTGAATGTTTACTGAATGAAGTATGCTTGTTAAAGGACGATTAGGTTGGAAAGTATAGAGGCAGTCAGACTTAAACGTGTCACCTATCTATGAATTTATTCACTATTGGTCTGAACCATATACAGAATTGCACATTACTTTGCTAATGTTTCACCTGCAAATGGATCGTTAGCTCCTGTAACTTCTGTTGAAAACGTTACACTAGATACATCTTAAATGCATTTGTAACGACAAAAGACAAGGGCCAGGCAACAGATCGTTTATTGAGAAAATCAACAGATATTTATAGATTTCTATGTGCATTATTATTAGCGTTATTGTTAGCAGAGAAGCAACGTCTTCTGATTGGTTGTTTTTCTGCCGAAGGTTATTCTGTACTGCTTGTGACCGTTTCTTAGAAAGTCAGGCCATTTATCTGCGAATCGTATTTGCACACGTTGAGTCTGCTGTGATTGGTTGGTGAGTTCCTCAAGGTTAAGCTTTGTTACTGTTTTTTCTCATGACCCCGATTTGGGACGTGAATATTGACGTAAATTGTTGTCTACAATTTTGGCTTGCAGACAACTCTCACCACACATTCATCTAAGTAGAACATACCATGTGATCAGGAGTTGTTAATTTTGACTGGATGCTAGGTAGTAAGTGACTAGTATCGTGAGTCTAGTCCTTTGTCTGGTGCAAACTGAATGCTATCAGTCAAGTTTGTAATGTTGCCACCGTGCTAGGTGGCTGGCCATCACGATACACTCTGAATTAGATGATTGGAGACAAACATTGGGAAGCCTTCAACCTAGATTTCGTGCTTGTTGGTACTGTCAGCACCAAACAAAGTACTGGACGCATGACACTAATTACTGACTACCTAGTGTCCCATGAAAGTATCCAATACAGTCCTAAAAGGAGTCAGTCGTGAGCCCTAATAGCCCAGTGTTAACGTCTCTAACTGTAGCACTGGGCGACAAGGGCTTGAATCTCACAAGAGACATGACTTCCTTCAAGTGAGCAGATATGCCTTGCTGACTGATGAGTCTCAAAAAGCACGAAATCTAGGTTAAAAGCTCTCTGATGATTGCCTCCAACAATCTGATAACAACAATTCAGAGTGCACCTTGATGCCCAGCCAACTAGCATGGTGGCCACGTTACAAACTTGACTGATAGAAATCAGTCTGCACCACACAAAGGACTATACGCATAATACTAGTTATTTAAAACCTAGTGTTCAATCAAAGTAAGGTGTCTGCTTTCTGGTTAGATTACGGATCGGCATCAGTTAGAGAACCACTGAAAACACGGGAATACTGGAATGCCGTTTCGTCCTAGCTCTGGACTCTTCGGCAGAACGAACCCATTGCCCAAGCTCTGTGGATCGAACCCAGGACATTCAGGTTAAGAGGCGAGCTCGTTGACCATTATTCATCCAATGTGACTGAAACCAACTGACCATGAATTCTAACTTCTGTCAGTATTTTCGGCGAGTACTGGTCTTCATAGTAGCCTTGGTCGTTCCTACTAGTCACAACTTCTTGGTGGGACTGCAGGCAACTTGAAACCAATCAAATCCCTGCAAAAATAATATCTGTAAATCATAATATAATTAACCACAGATATTCTATTGAATATTGAATATGCTAGATAAGTTATTTATGAATTCATTTCAACACACTTAACTAGAAGAGGAAACCATTTAAGCATTTAATTATGAAACATTTGTTGGTCAGAATTTTTCCTTTTTCGCTTAATAAATTGATTGATCTATGGGGTAGCAAAGTTAAAATATCCTAATTTAATACACATAAAATTCACATTTACTATTTGTGTAAAAGTATAATTAAACTTGTGATAAGATAAACGGCTGTGACAAGCGCATTATTTAATCATTTTTGGAATTAAACTAGTTTCATGCTGCCTAGATTGTTTGAAGGTGTAAAAATATGTATTGAACTAATTCATGTTAATAGTTTTAAAGACAATTAGTAGTTCCCTTTATGAAATTAGAAAAAGCAATAAGAAGACGTAATTTTTCCAAATCGTGTGTAATGTATTTGTGCAGCACATTTCGAACAATCTGATCACACACGAACTTGTCATAGGAATATATATGAAATTAATAAAGAGTTAAGAGGTAATAAAATAGACCTTGGTCAAGAGATCGATGAGTCCTCCCAATGTATGTGTGGCCACACGTACATTCAAATTGGTGAATACAGTGTGAATGTAATATTATTTCTTTTTTAGAAGACAGTTTAAAATTTCAATTTTATGTTTTTAGCTACTGCTTTCAGTTATAAGTACTATATTTATTTACTATGAAATCACTTGCATTAATTCCAACGTGTTCAAAATATCAAAACAAAATTTTTCTAAACGTCTCATTATGTAGGCCACAGCTTCTTTGATAGAATTACTATACCTAATTTACTCAAATCTTTTACATTCCAAGTGGAACATTGGACTTGAAGCCGGGAATCGAATCCGGACCGTGCGCGTGGTTGGCTAGTATTCCTACTACGGCTGAACCACCGACGCGCTTCTGCATAATTTCTCAGATTTTATTATTCATTAAAATATATAGGCAAAAGGTACATAAATGAAAGTGGACCTGTTATGATAATTTGACATCATTCATTACAAGTATAGGAAAACTAATTACGCTTATATTCTGTTGTTACAAATATCCACTGACAAGTAGCCCAACAGGTTTACCTTAATTCATGTACTTTTTTGACAATATATATTTTGATGACTAATAAACTCCAAATAATTCTGATGTAGAATCTGTGGCTTACACAACAAAACCTTTGAGAAAATCTTGTTTTGATATCCTAAACGCGTTGGAATTATTTGAAGTGATTTCATAATAATTCAGTTCTGACTCAGCGCTCAGATTATTCCAAACAGTTTGCAACACATCTGTGGTCTGGATAATTAAAGTCTTATTACGTCTTTTGTTATTAGATTGAAATAACTGTCTTCAGCATTGAGTTTATGTCACAGTAGCAAAGTATGATCAGCTGGAGAGTACTGTAAGGAACAAAACAATTGGGTCCCAGTGACTGAATGGTCTACGAGCTCACTAGCCTTATAACCAGAAGGTCCTGGGTTCGAACCCTTGCAGTGGGTGCACACTGATGAAGAGTCCCCAACTAGGACGGAGGAAACAGCTATTCAGTACTCCCAGCTGGTTTTCCAATGGTTCTCTAACCGATGTCAGCTCATGATGAAATCCTGTAACCAATCTCTTGGATTCTGTTGCCATTTATCATTAGATGAAATTCACTGCTTTGAAAACCCTAGTAATGTAAGATTGACAGCTAGAAAGCATTTGTACGCTTATAAGCATAGATTACATGAATTTATGAAACGAAGGAGTAATATGAGGTCTTCTAACAAAGCTACACAGGATATGAAATTACGGGTGTGATACATCGTAAACATTTGTTAGTTATGGATACCTAGTTTTAGTAATTTATTCATGTGGCAGGCGGTTGGGAGCGAGAAGACAGGAATATGTTTGAGTGATAAGAAGACTCTAGAATATCTGAACTTCGCGGATGATATGAGTGTAATGTCACAAAAACTGGAACATCTGTAGGCGAAAACCAATAAGTTGAGGAAGAGTCATGTAGTGAAGACAGGAATTCAAGTGAACACAGCGAAAACGGAAGTGATGAAGATAACCAACCGAAAATAGCATCAAGCACCAATCATTATCAGCAGGAGAAATTTGAACGAGGTCATTGAGCTACTGGGGTAAATTAATCAATTTCAAAGGAATTATTGTTCCATCAGGTTCCGAATGGAATATAGGGCTCCAACAGCTTATCTCCATTTCACCCTCTTTTCTGAAGTGTCTTTTAACTGGCACCACAGTCGCTCAGAGGCTTTCATTCCACTCTCATTCCGTTTCCCGCATGTCACTCTAGAACTCACGCCCAACTCGTCGTTTCCCATTCGGATCCCACTCGAAGGTCTGCCTGATGCATATGTCACTCTGCATTCTCCTCAGCGTGTGTTCAATCCACCTTCATATTCTTCGGCATATTTATTAGGCTATGGGTTGTTGGTTGGTCCTTTCTCAGAGTTCCTCGTTGCTAATTTATTCTGGCTTGCCAATTGATCTTTACTATGGAGCCTGCGAAGGTACTTGTTGATAAAGTTCTGAAGCCTGTTGAGAAAGGCTTTTCGTGACGCTCCAAGTACCTGAACCATATAGAAGAACTGACTTGTCACTGATGTATAAAATTTGAATTTTATTCCTTGTACTGAGTACAGCATATTTCAACACCGATTTTAGATTTATGAAGTTCAGTCTTGCTTTTCCGATTCTGGATGGCATTGACATCCTCATTCTTGCCATCTGTGGTTGAAGCGAGGCTGCTCGAGTAAGTGAAGGAATTGACCTCGTTCAAATTTCTCCAGTTAATAGTAATTGGTGCTTGCTGTTGTTTTCGGTTGGTTAGTTATCTTCATCACCATTGTCTTCTCTATGTTCATTTGAAGTCCTATCTTCGCTGCCTTCCTGTTCTCTCAACTTGTTGGTTTTCACCTGTAGATGTTCCAATTTGTGTGACATTAGGCATAAACAGCCAAAAAATCCTGATCTTATGGAGTCTTCTTATCAGTCCCCCCGCACGGTGTTCCGCATGATCAAGTTCACACTTTTTTTATTCCTTTACGTTCCCAGTGGAACGCAGGGCTTCAACCTAGAGGCTTGAAGTTTCGGTAGCAGTGGTGTTTATTTTTACGAGATGAGGTTGCTAGCTTCATACCCAACCTTCCCTCTTTACCAGTCGTCTTACTGGCTTAGCAAGGTAAAGGAGTGCGTCGGTGGCCGGGGATCGAACCCCGAACCACCTGCGTGGTCGGCGAGTGCCACCGTCGCACAAGTTCATCACAGTTAGGAATATCATCGGTGATAGTAAGTAGACAGACGACCCTGTCTTACTTCTCTATTCACTTCAAAGCCTTCGCCGAGGTTTCCATTGTGAGTCACTTGGCATGTGGCATTGTCATATAGTTATTGAATGAGGTTGTCAATAATTCGGAGCACCGTACTCCATAGTGTTGAAGTAGTTTCCAGATTAATTCTTGATCAACGCTGTCTGTTGAAGGCATTTTCATGGTAGATGACATTGAGGTAGAGATTTGACTAGCATTCTATGTTCTGTTCAACGATGATGCATAGAGTTGCTATTTAATCATCACACGTTTACTTTTCTTGAATCCAGCTAGTTCTGGTGGACGGAGTTCCGCATTCAGTGCATCTTTTAATCTCTCCAGGATGACATGACAACCATATAGAAGGTATGAACTGAAGACAAAACAAATAGAGTATGAATAACATTTTTCAAAATGAAGTTTTAGTGTGTTGCAAGCTTTTTCTTAATGTTAAAGTTATCACTACACATCAGTTTACTGAAGAAACATTTCTACTGGCAAGTACTACTGTTTCCGCTGTCTTTATATATGTTCGATTTTCGAAAGAAATCAGATAACGTAAATAAATGAAAATACCGACTGGTGAATATTATGATGACAGGACCGCGGCAACATGACAAGGAGGGGAGAACAGATACTTTTCTAGGCAGAAAGACAGTAGAACAACTCGTTAGCATCAGTTGTGTTACATAATATTGTGGAAAAGTGATTTTATAAGAAGATTTCAAAAATGAATAGGTACACAGATACACATGTATGTGTGATAAACTTCATAACATCTAATAATTTGGAAAATTCGATGAATTATGGTTTTTTCTTTAAGAATGAGAATGTATTTCGCGTAGAAGTGAATCCCGTGTAAGCTTAATCTTATCGCAATGGTATGCAATCACTCAGTTGATATATATACACACACAAGTAGATCCCTTAGATTTATGGGTAGATCTTCTTTCTCGAAAATAACTAAATTATTTGATCGGTGTACTTGCTAAGATGACGACATTTGGAAGGGAAAATACACGAATACTCTTTTGTGTATTATCTGCATGAAGTCATTGCAATTGCATATGCTTATCTAGATTTATTATTATTCCCTTAAGTCCCGGGTGAAACATAGGGCTCCCACAGCACATCTCCACTTTTTCCTGTTGTGCGCAGTCCTCTTTTACTGGACCCACGATTGCCAATAGTTTCGCATCTCCTCTTCGCACGGTATTCTCCGTATCATCCTCGGACTCACGCCTAACTCTTCGTTGATCATTCGTCTTCCACACGAGCGATGGCCTGGTGCGCGATGTCATCCGTTTGGTCTCCTCAAAGAGTGTTCACTCCATCTCTTTTTGCTAATTCTTTCTAACCGGCCTTCTCATCTCCAGTATGGGGCGAATTAGGCAGCTGTTGATAAAATTCTGCACTGAAGTGTTGGAAATGCTCTTTGTGATGCGCCGGTCAAGTTTCTGACCCATATAGAAGAAGTGACTTAACACTGGTGTTGATAATCTGAGTCTTATTCCTCGTGCTGAGTGCAGAAGATTTCCAAACTGATTTCAGAGTGATGCTTACCTAGAACTGAGTTTAATTTGATATGTAGTATGTCTCAGAAAGCAGATTACAGTATGATGAATAACTGACGGACTGGCCTCGAAACCAGAATGTCCTGGGTTGCATTCTCTGTGAGGCCATGCATGCGTACTTCTGAAGAGTCTCGAACTAGAACGAAACAGTTGTTCAATGCTATGAAGTATACTAGTAAATTCGTTGCATACTCGAGACTAAACAGCGATTAACGCTAAATAGGTCACTTTACAATCTTACCTATCACATTTCTACTCTTGTGAACATTAAGAGCAGTGGAGCTCAGTGAATAGGCACTTGTAACATACGCCAAGTAAGCTTTACTTGATGAAACGCCACGGAAGAACGTTTTCAGTTTAAATATTATCTTTTGTAACGACTGAAACCCAAGCATTTGGGTCTACACATTGTGAACAACCAATCAATGCGTCTTTCTGTATATAACTGACCAAAATTACGCGAGTAACTCTCAGTGTCCCGAAAATTTCCTGACAGTAGCAAAACAAACCACTTTTATGTGATAAAATCTATGGTATTGATCCTCGCTAGTGACTTGCTACAGGACAGAGTTTCCTGGAGTTCTAGTGAGAAGTCATGACCAGTGGAGTCCATCCAGTCGGGTGTGAGGATGGAGCTCTCGCCGATGACATTGGCTAGTGGTCACACTAAAACAGATGACGAATTCGTAGAAGTTAGAATTCATGGGCTGGTCATTAAATCGGATCCCAGTGGTTGAATGGTATACGAGCTTGTCTTATAACCGGGATGTCCTGGGTTTGAAACCCAATGGATGCATATTGCCGATGAGTACCGGACTTGGATGAAATAGCTGTCCAGTACTCCAGCGCTAGTTTTCAATGGTTCTCTGACTGATTTCAATCCGTGGTCTAACCTGAAAATTTAATAATCTATGACAAGCATAAGACTACCTCAACAACACCGTCAGGCTTAATACCTAAGAATTAAATAGAATATATCCCAGAATAGTGGGATCGGAACTTTGTCGGCAAGAATGAAACACGCCAAAACATGTTTCTCACTGACAGATCAAGGTCCAAAAGTCCCCACGAGGTAACGCTGAGTTCATTCATCGGCAACAGTAAATAATAGACAGCAAATTCAGACGACGTTGAAAGAACCCATCAGGTTATTTATCATATACATGTTACAAAAATGAATTATACAGGGCATATATCCCTAATATGCTGTAAAAATCAGTCCCAGTAACTCCTAGGAGTGTCTGCAGACATATAAAACTAGTGTCGATACAAAAATTCATCTAAGTGGCTGTTTATCATATTTTACCAAGGGAAAGTTTCGATTTCGAGAGGAAGGTACCTAAAAAACCACCATAATTTATGACTAGCCTTCCCTTACAGACTTACTCATTTAGCAGCAGTTGTACCTAAATGTATGGCCATCGAAAGCCCGGCACTACTTCTGCAAAGTTATTGCTCCTCCACATATCAATCTTTTAGTCCTCCCTAACAAGCTATTTACCACACAGAAGTCAAAAACTAAATCTAGGTGAAACTTGCAAAGATTATCATGAATAGCGTTCATTTGTTATGTTGAACGATCTGACTGAAGGTCATTTGACTTTGGTGTCTATTGTTTACTCTTGCCCATTCATCATCAATATTCCACCATCACTCAATAGTAAAGGGAAGCATTAGGAAACAGGAATCAACCACTAACAAAGGCCAACAGTAACGTTCAAATCAATACAACATATGTACACCTTGTAACGATGATACACAAGCCAAAGAACAGAGGCGTAATAATTACACAATATTCAAATAAGCATCATTATTGTAAATAGATTGTTCAGGTTGGCTTTTCCGGCTAATGATTATTACACTACATCTTTCGCCAGTACTTTTTTTTAAAGGTTTATTTCTGTGAAGGTGATAGACACGGGAGTTGTGTTCGTATATACTGTGAATTAAGGAGTTTGGATCTTAATATATGTGTGAAACTTGGGTACAGTGGCAGTAAGTAATTCCATATTAGTTTGTTTATTAGATGTATCACACAGTGAAACAGTATTATTTACTGGATGACGTTTCGAACAAAATTTATTGCTCATTATCATATCAATTGTAATCACACGACTTTGAAACTTGAGTTTTATAGTTTTCTTTGTCTTCTCCTATTTGTCGTATGGGTAGTAGAATTTTCCAGATATCTGGGACAGGTGATGAATCATTCCTATGACACGTATTCGCAGTTGATTCGATAAACAAAGCTTCTGTTATCAATCTCTCCCTCCACCCTGTGACATTAGATTTTAAAACTGTCATCCTATCCCATCCTATTGTATGGTTGTGTATAACTGCATGTAGTGCTATAGCTGAACTATTCTCCAGATTTCTTATCTTATTTGGGTCAACTAATCTAGATTTTGCTAGATTTTTATGCTCTGCTAGTCTGACTGCCCCTGTTCTACTACTTTGACCTATGTATTTGACCTGACAATCATTCCAGCAAAGTATTAGATAAACTAAATTGTTTTGTTTTAAAGGCTCCACAGGATCCCCCACTCAACCGACAAAGCTTGTTTCTAATTGAGTTTGTGTGTTTGAACGCCACTTTTATTCCTGCCTTGCTAAGAATTCTGCGTAAGGTTTCCTTGTATGGAATTACTACTGATTATTTAGATTCTTCATTGTTGGTGTCGTCATTAATATTATTATTATTATCACTATCGCTACTATTATTATTTATTATATTTTCACATTTCCCTATATACTTCTTGATTAATTTATCAGTGTAATTATTAAGTTTCAATGTTTCTCTTATATGCCTCACTCTCTATTTTAGATTTTCCTTGGTACTACTTAGTTTTTGTGCTCTATTACTTAAACATTTCACCAATCCTATTTTCACTGACATAGGATGAGATGATCGGAAGTCCAAATATCTGTTTGAATGTGTGGATTTCCTTTAGGCACTAGTGTTTAACTTCCCATCTACTTTCCGTTTTACGTTGCAGCTTCCCTTCCTTTGTGTCATTGCTTTTTCAGTCTCATATTCTAAAGATTGAAGTGTTTGACCGAAATTCATCTGTCAAGTGATGAAATCAGTTGTCATATAACTCAGACTCACAACTCTTATCATTTCGGTATGTTATACAGTCCTCCTTCGTAGATCAGAAAGGTAGATCCGGATGTACACATGTTTCCGTCTGTCTAATAGTCATCATGTACATAAAATAATGACTTAGTATTACAAGATTACGTCATTCAACTACTTACATTAGTAATCGTAAATGTCATTGTTTTTGTCTTTTTACACAGATCTAATTCTTCTCGCCTCTTTCATCATGTGGCCAGCAGGATGGGATTCAGTGACCATTCGTGAAGTATGCGGAGGTAGTGTTGGACCTTATTCGAAAGGAAACTGTTCTATAGGTAAGTTAAATCACTGTTAAGTAAATTTGTGTATGTGTGTGTGCGCGTGTTTAAATCAATTTGAAGGTGTTTCTAGGTCTAAACCAAGAGAATTAAGGTATCGTTTCTAAGATTGCTACTCTACAGACGGCTAATATTTTGTTAAAGGATATTGTAACGGAATAATGGTTTAGAAAGTTCCTCCTGAAAGATTTAATCCTAATATTTTCTTACTTAGTTGGATTTTTCAACCAACTTTGTAATTATCATCCGTTTTTTTTCCAGCCTGTATATCACTGTTCTGACGTTTTCGTATCATCATTTATTTCGTTGCCTTCTCATCAGCTACTTACAGGTCAAAGACATTATTAAATAAATGTACAAAAAAAAATTTTAACATACCTGCACAGAGTTCACTTTAAACAAAAATCAACCAAACAATATATGCATACAGTAATAATATATACATATATATATTATATATATGTAATATTAAACACTATTCCGAACAATAATGATCATACACAATGGAAACTTTTGGCATTACGCATTCAGATGAAAGAGAGATGAAAATATCCAGTTACCAGGGCAAAGAAAGACTGATAACTGCTTCTTTCTGAACGCACAAATCAGGTTTCAGGCGCTTGATGTAGATGGCTTCAGAAAACTTGAGGAGAATTGAGCTCTTTTTCCTATTAATAATTTTGAACGATTTTGCGACGTCCACCTCATGACCCGTGTCAAGAAGATGCCTGGTGATGGCACCGTCTAAAGCATTTGTTCCCTTTAGACATAAGCTTTTTTGTACATGTTCTGTTCTTCCAATGTAACTGCTCCCACAGATACATGTAAATGTGTATATATAATTGGAGTTAACATGAGAAAGATATCTATCGATTTTTGATTGCATCAAAGAGAAAGTTGTTCGACAGTCGGGAATGAGCTTAGCTGCAGTATAGGCTATGGCTAGTAACGTACTCAGTCTTCTGTTGACCATTGCTGCAATGTTTTCACCTCTATAATCAAGTTGAATGTAGATTGGCTTTTTCTCCACCGTGATTTGTTTCACATTTGAGACTTCAGATCTTCTATACTTGTTAATTAACATTTGAGGGTAACCATTGCTCTTCAATATCTTTTCAAGAAACATAAATTCTTCCTCTAACTTGACTATAAAGCATATTCTCCTCACTCTATAGTACACAGTCTTGACTAGTTCGCGTTTAAAGCTATTTGGACAAAAACCATTAAAATGTAAGTATTGTCCTTTCCAAGTAGGCTTTCGATAAATTGACTTCTGAAGACTACCGTCTTCTAGGCGTTGCATGGAAATGTCGAAGAAGTGGAACTTTTCATCACTTTCATGTTCCATAGTAAACTCAATATTGGTATGTGCGTCATTGAACAATCTGAGTAAGTGTGAAGCATGACTTTCATTGTTGCACACTACAAATGTGTCATCGACATATCGACAGTGGTTTTGCAATACATTGTCGATGTGCTGTTTTATGATGTGGTTTTGCGTGAGTGAATTAAGGTGATTCTGACCTTAGATGGTGTGTGATTCTTGTGGACAGAGTTTTTGATACCAACTTGTTGAGAATATTCTAATTCAGGTACTTCTTACAGTTGAATTTTGGTCAACTGATTTTGTTCTACAGTGCTTGTTTTCTACTCAGAACCTTGTCTTGACTGTATAGCTGTCTAAGGGAACTGTTGAGGTAATTTTGAGCTTTTGATGTTATTACTGTTGCTGAGGAGAGCTGTGGCATATGCTACTGGTAAGGTTTATCAGTAGTGCATAAAGAGATTTCCATACGCATTAAAACATAAAATAGCAAGGAGATAGATTTGATGTCAGAGAAAGCAAATGATACAGCGTTGTGAAGATACATGGGAGACATGAAAGGAACACAAAGAAACACAATATGAAGGAAGGTGAGAAGTAGCACAACACGATAGATCTGTGGGAATGGTGACTTGGAGATAAGGTGTACATAATTTAGCTATATACAGATAACAGATTGCAAATAAACATTCCTTTACCAAGTCTCTCATTTTCTACTGTCACAGAGCCACACACAAATAATCATCTTTTCGTTGTCTTTGGAGCGTTTTGTGACTGTGTCTGTGTCTCAAGTAAGACTTAACACCTTTACAGAAGGATACAGGGATGGGTTCCTTGAGTGCAGACCACAAGGAGTCAGTTTTAGTCATCAGAAATGTGTCATTAAACAATGAGGTTACTCAGACATCTATAGAACACAAAACAATCAAGCAAAGAATATTCTTTTCGATAAATCCTTTGCTTAACCAGGCGGGGTGATGTTCGGAAATTCGACGAGAAACACGCCTAATTGTACGGCCTGTGTAACTGGCATGCTCCACAGGAGCAGTTAAATTGGTAGATACACATGGAAGAGGCGAAATTAGGCAGTTTATCTTTTATTCACCATACCATCCTGTAGCCCAATGGTTAGTCGAACTCTTACAGCCCCTTCATACTGAGTTGGTGAAACACAGTGTAAAGGATACTTTTGGATTTGTTGAAAGGATAAAAGATTTAAATGTTGACAATAAATTCATGATATCATTTGACGTATCTTCCTTATTCACCAATGTACCACTTATGGAAACAGTGGACTTTGTATGCGAAGAACTCATAAGACGAAACATCGATGTTGGCATTCCTATATCTTTTATGAAAGGGCTTCTCTTGAAATGTACAATGAATGTCCACTTTTTATTTAATAAGGAACTATATAGACAAATCGACGGTGTGGCAATTGGGCCACCACTAGGACCCATTCTAGCCGACATTTTTCTTGCGAAACTAGAAAATGGGCCTTTGAAGGATGTTATTAATGAACTCGAATTTTATTGTCGATACATGGATGATACTTTTGATTATGAAGAACGAAAATGAGGCAAAGGACATCCTGGATAAATTTAATGAGGTACATCCTGCAATGAATTTTACTATTGAGAAAGAAAAAGACTCTAGTATTTCATTTCTACACGTCCTTATGACCAGAAAAGAGGATGGCGCAATAAGAAGAAGTGTTTGTAGAAAACCTACATAAACGGGCCAGTACACACATTTTCTCAGCTTTGTGCCCTTGAAATACAAACGCAATCTAATAAAGTGCTTGGTCCACAGAGCAAGAGAGATTCGCTCGGACGAATGTCTTGACGAGGAACTTAACAATATTAAACGGTTGCTAAGTGAGAATGGTTATCGTGAAAAGTTTATTGATAAGAATCTGAATCTGAAACCAAAGCAGCCCAAGTTGCCGATAGTTCCAAAATAGACCTCATTCTTACAGATGCAGTTCCTAGGAGACAACATCAGTGAGATACTAACACAGCGCCTTAGAAATGCGGTAAAAAGAGCATTCCCTGCTGCTGAATTACGCTGTATCTTTAAAACCACTCCTCTTTTGCGTTCGGGAGTAAAAAGACAAACTGCCTAATTTCGCCTCTTCCATGTGTATCTACCAATTTAACTGCTCCTGTGGAGCATGCCAGTTACACAGGCCGTACAATTAGGCGTGTTTCTCGTCGAATTTCCGAGCATCATCCCGCCTGGTTAAGCAAAGGAATTATCGAAAGGAATCTTCTTTGCTCGATTATTTTGTGTTTTATAAATGAGGTTACTGTGCACTTGTTCAGACATTTGAATTCAAATCTCAAAGTCATAAATATCAATCCAAAGAGTCGTTAGTTGAAGACTGTTGGTAAAATAGCTCAAATTTGTGTACATTGGCGTGTATTTGTTCACTCTTTGTTATGTATCGCCCAGATTCTGGAAATCTTAGCTACTCCTCTCTCTCTCAATACATTTCATTGCATTTCTCTTTTATGTGTACTTTCCCGAAATTTGATAACAAGAACTAATGCACTTTTGTGAAAAGTTCAACGTTGCTAAGTCAGGGTGCAAATGGCACTTCAGCTATCAAGATTTGAGTTGATAGACAATGTTATCAATCATTACACAATATCCGCATATACACAAAGCATGAATTCGAAAATAATTTGTTCTCCAGTGATGTAGCAAAGTTACGAAGCTTTACTGTCTTTGATTAGGTGTGGGCATGGATACAAAATTCTGGTGTGGTATTCACCAATTTGCGTTATCTCTGGCGTAGATGGGATATCCTGTTGACTATCGATCAGAGGATATGTGTACTGCTCAGCAGTTCACTGTGTATTCCTTTATAGCAGTGAGACATGGTCATTGAAAATTGAAGACACGCTAGAACTAGCCGTTTCTGATCATAGGTGTCTGCGTTCTATCTCCCATTTTAGGTAACACAATAGGGTGAGCAATACTGAGGTTAGGTATCAAGTGTTAGGTAAGAAGGGAAAGTTAATCAATGAGATTGTGAAGCCACATTGATTGGGATGGTTAGGATGTGTGTTATGTATGACTGGCTATCGTCTCCTTCTACGGTCAATGGTAGCTGACATAGGATCATACTGGAAAAGAGCTAGTGGTGGTCAAATCAACACCTGGCATTAATACATGAAATTCCTGACAGTCAGTTTGAGCCAGCCAAGTAGGGAGGTGTAGACTACATTGCTAGGTTCCTTGAGATTCTAAGAAACAAATGGCTGACTCAGAAGCATTCTCAGTGACTCAGATGCACCCACTCTTTTTGATACGCCATATAAATTAGACCTTAAAGTTTCTCCATGTTAATATTGTTTCACCTCACATTTCTGCTTATTATTGTCATTTTGAATATCTTTTTGCCTTCCTTTATGTGATACATGGAGTGTGGCAACTCAAACTGCCGTAATTCTGCGCTAAGTTCTATATTGAAACCAGTCAGTTAGTCAGATAGTTACGGAATATTCAAATGTTGCTTTGCTGGGATTTGATTGGTTACAGGATTTCATTATGAGCTCACATAGGTTTGGGAACCACTGGAAAACCTAGGAGTACTGGACAGCTGTTTCCTCGTCCTAGTTTGGGACTCTTCATCAGTACTCATTCTAGTCAGCTGGGGGTTCGAACCTAGGAGCATTAAGCCAATGGAACATGATCCAATGGCCAGCCCATGAATTCCAACTACTACCGATCCACGATATAGCGCAACCACTAGGCAGTGTCATCGGCGAGTATTTGTCCTTACGGCAAAGTTCAACAATAGCGTCCCAAGGGATGCGAACGCACGACTGACCTTCAGCCGACCAATCATAAAAATGAGGAATTTTCGCACACAAAATGACGTATATTTACAAGAAAATGCATGAAAACACATTAAACAGGGTATCTTTCTCTGCAACATGACTTAAAAATACGTCCCAGTTATAATGAGGAGTATCATTTGCTAAGTTAGACTAGTTTCTGTACATATGTATTTACCGAGGTGACTGAAGATGACCTGGTTTTTTAAATGATTCATCCTTCTTATCATGTTGTGCAGTCCTCCCCAAAAGCCCTCGGTTGAATTACTACGGTTTCCAGTAAGAGGACCGACGACTGCTTATCAGGAAAATGTGGATAAGAGAACAAATTCAGATGTCATCAACTGTAAATCTATCCATAACCGTAACCCTAACCCTAACTACAACCCTTATCCTAACCATAAATCTAACCTTAATACTAATTATAACCCATATCCTTACCCTAACGAGCTATTAACCTACTGTCCAAACAATACTTAAAAACGTGATCTGAGTGAAATTTGCTGCTTAGCTGGTGAATAGCGTTGATATTTCAGCTATGATAATGACAGATGCCGTCATCCAAAGACTAGCATGCGTTCAAGGTCATTGGAGCGTTCGCACTCTTGGGACGCTATTGTTGAACTTCGCCGTCCTTACAATATCTTTCCCTCTGAATTATTCTCATTTCTTTTGTTTTAGGCTGGGCACCGTTAACTGCTATGTTTGGAATAATTCTGTTGTTAATCAGTGCAATCCTGTCTATTGCAGTTGACAAATCAATCACTACACAGACAGCAACAAGACAAATATTATTGAATGGAAAGTCATGCGTTTTCCTTCACTAATATGTACAAATTATGCCTGAAATGATGTGAGATGAAATATTTGGTTTAGACATATTTTTATTGGGTATTTATTATTATTCATACAGCTTAGATGATGATTTATGCTTATACTGACATAGAGAAGAGAATATGAGACAAAATATACATTCATACACATTTATGATACTATGTAAATAAACATTCCAATTTGATTTTGATGCGCAAAAAGATGCACACCTATTTAAACAAAATTTGTAAAAAATTAAACAAATCCAAACACATACACACATATATATATAACATTCAATAGTCACAGTTGCTGATAAACTAATGTTGTTTTTTTGTTTGTCTAAACATCCGCTATCGATAATTGCGTTATCTCTATGCTTGCTTTTTAGTTCTGAATAAAGAAACATTGAAGAGAACAGTTGTAAACCGATTGTACTGTTTATTTATTTTTTTTCAAATGTTGACTTTACAGGGGTTGATGGATTTCAGATTAGATTTGTGGGAAATTGTCATTTGGACATATAGAGAATTCAAAATAAGTGATTCGATGAAGGGTATCTCTTTTAAACCAATTTTACAATGAAGGTGTACAACCTTATATATTTATGGTATGAGCTGTGACAAAAATAATTGATTAAAAATGCCCATTAAAATTTTCAAAAGAATGGACACGGAACAAAGAGTACTCTTTTCGATAAATTCATCATCAGGTTCTACAATTATATATACATTATAATGAATGAATGAATTAGTCTTATGAACGACATTAATGTTTAAATAACATCAAATCAATAATATTGATAAATTACAGCTGAACAGCATCAACATAAAATAAACTGAATGTCAGAAGAATTATGAAAGGTAATAGTACAAATTCATGAGTTTATAGTCTCTACTGAGGGCCAGGGCAGTAGTAGGGGCTGGACTTGTTTCTTTTGGACACAGAGCACTGGTTGTTTGAGGCGAATTGCAATAGCCTCTGCTGTTTGGAGCATGCGGTGCTTCGACGATTTTGGTAGTTTGTTAGGCACCCGGTATATTATAGAGAAGGATTCTTCTGCGCTGGCTTTGTGACCGGTTTGCACCACATGGTCTAATATCGAACTGTTAATAGTTTTAACTATACCTTTACTTAGCCATAGTGAGATATGGTGTCGAGCGACGAAAAATCAAGTTCCTAGAGCAACGGCCAATATAACTCGCTCCACCACAAGCGCAGTTGAATTGATAAATACAATTTGAAGTGGCTAGTCTAGGTACTTCATCTTTCAGTCGAGGTAGCACCATCGGTCGTGTAGAGAATAATACGTGTAGTTCGCCAGCATTAAAAGTTCTTTGAACTGATTTTCTTAATTTCTTCGTAATTATCTCGCTTGGTATATCGCCCATGAATTGCAGTCGTACATATAAAGGCTTCTTGTTTACAGACAGTGAGTAGTCCTTTTCCGCTTTCTTTGTCATATGTTTCTTGATAAATTTGTCGGGATAGCTATTTTCGATCAAAGTGTGTGTGGGTTTGCAGGGATATGATTGGTTACGGGTCAGTTAGAGAAACGCTGAAAAACCTGGACAACCGTTTCCTCCGTTCTAGTTTGGCACTGCTCGGCTGTTACCTGTGTAACCAATCAAATCCCTGAGAAAACTAACGCTCGATAATTATTCTGATACACTCATTAGCGGCTGGTTTTGTACAGGAAGTTACCTGGAGTTCTAGTGGAAGTTGTAATCAAGTCTGGTAAGAGAACACTATGACAATGGCTGGCAGTTGCGTTACATATATATATATATATCAGGTTGGAGGGAGTTGGAATTCACGAGTGATTAAATCTGGTCCCAGTGAGTGAATGGCCTACGATCTTTATTTGTGATCGGGAACTACGGGGCTTGAATACCACTGGGTGTGTAGTGATTAGGCCTTCCAATGGTTCTGTAACTGATGTCAAATCGTGAAAAAATCTGTAACAAAAATAGTTGGTCATGTACTTTATAAAATATTTCAAGAAATGTATAAATCTCAAAATAGGGTGTAGAAGTAATAAGACCAGTAAGCAATTGAAACACTGTGCAACATAGTGATAATTGTGGTAAGACAAAGTTACGAAAATTATATGGAATGAAATAAACGGAAGTTCGATTCAAGTTTTGTCCAAGAGGATGCAAGAACATTATCTCCTGCATGGTTGCGAAGAGATGGAACCACAAGAATCGAATATCTGGTCGATTCTGGCCGACTTATTCTTACAGCCTCTTCCTTTAAAGTTATATACAAGGCAAAAAATAACGACCAAATCATTAAGTGTCCAACTCGTCTGCATTGCTGAGGCCTTTGGTTATCGGGATAGAAAAGCCTTACTTCAGTGTACAGAAAGAATTTGTTCATCCCCTGCAACTTTCATCGTCTAAATCAGTCTATGCTAAAGTATTATAATTCCCATTCATACGCTGGTCATATTTATTTTTCAAAGAACGATCTTATTCTTCGCTGGAGTAAGGGAGGCGAAATGACGCGGGCTGGTGAAAGCCTTCGAGAAGCCAGTCAACCGATGTGTCTTCTCTCGATGAAAACAATAATAAGAATGGGGACGTGGAATGTCCGTACAATGTAAGAGACTAAGAAGGCTGCCCCAGTAGCCAACGAAATGCGAAGATATGGTATAGAAGTGCTGGGTATCTGTGAGAGCAGATGGTGTAGGGGACTTATGTTAGAGTTCACTAGTGTTACAAAATATGAGAAATAAAATTCAAGCCAATGGAATGTTAAGTAACAGTATATTACTAAAAATGTAACGACACGTTATATCAACAAAAGGGTTACTTGGAAATAAAGTTTAAGTCCTCTGCTACAAATTATTTATATAACCCACGGAGACGTTAATTGTTTGGACGGAGTAGGTTGTAGCTGCTGTGTCCCGGTTGTAGAATTGTCTTCGGTTGAGCGTAGTGGACTTCTACAATAAATCCGAAAGATACAACACGGTGAGAGCTGAGCTAGTAAGCCGAAGAAACCAAGGAGAAGACGAAGTCTCCAACAGCAGAGTGTATTCTCCAATCGTACACGGAAGCCAAGTGTATTTCAACAAGAAGCGTTTTAAACAAAAATTATGTACAATATGTCTAATTTCTACAAATAACCAAAAAGTGTACAATCACACTGTTACGCACTCCACAGGGCTCCCCCCCTAGAGGTCCGGAGAGACCATCGGAAAATGTTAAGTAAAGCTGTGAAGTAAATAATAATAGTAATAACAATTTTTGGATAAAAATAGGGATATATTACAACATGCATAAACGCAAGAAGTTATGTGAGTCATGTAAAGTCTGAAAGCATATACAATTAGTTCAGCAATAAAATAATGAAAACAGAAAGTCATGTCTTTCAAATTTGCACTAACCATGAGCATAGGTTTTCAATGTATAACGAAAAAAATATGGATTAAAGATCAATAGTTTCTGAAAAGGACAATGCCTGTTTTATAGGTGAGGTACACATAAGTAAATAATAGTGATAGTAACATCAAAGTTTACAACGAAATACTAACGGCCACGATAATAATGTCTAAACGAAAAAGACAATAATAATTTTTAATATTTTTTTATTAGTCCTCAAAATGCACGTAGCGAGCCGGTTCACTGATTTGCCGACCACTACGTGTTTGATATGGAGGGATGATAAGAGTTGGTGCCGGTGGAGTGGAATGTGGTGTTTGATTATTTGATTGTGCAGTTGCCGATGTAGCTTCAAAATCGTTGTCTGTGTATGCGGGTTTGATGCGATCGATGGAAACGGTCTCTCGTTTTCCATTCTTGTTCACCGTAAAGTGTTTTTCTGAACGTTTAATAACTTGAAATGGTCCTTCGTATGGAGGTTGTAATCCTTTTCTGATGGCGTCGACTCGAACAAACACGAATTTGCAAGTTTGTAGATGTTTGTTGATCTGATCTCGTCGGGGAGATTGTCGAGGTGCTGTTGGTTGAAGCTGAAGCATTTGTCTAGTTAATCGGTTGGTGAAGTCGGTAATGTTCACGTCTGTGGAATCGGCTGAGGGGACTAGCTGTCCAGGCAAGGTTAGGTTGGTGCCATAAACAAGTTGATCCGGTGTACATCCTAAATCTTCTTTGATAGTAGATCGGATACCAAGTAAAATTAAAGGTAAGTATTCACTCCACTTAGATGTATCATTTTGCGCCATCAGGGAGCTTTTCAGTTGTCTGTGGAATCTTTCCACTAGACCATTCGCTGCCGGATGATAGGCTGTCGTGGAGATATGTTTCACTCCCAGGAGTCTCGTCAGTTCGCGAAAGAGTGTCGATTGGAATTGAGGACCGCGGTCGGATGTAATAGTAGTTGGTACACCGTAGTTTGACACCCAACGGTCGAGAAAAACCAAAGCAACGTTTTCAGCAGATATGTCGTTTAAGGGGCATGCAATAGCCCAACGAGTAAATCTATCAATCGCTGTCAGGATATGTGTATATCCTCTTGATGTTGGCAATGGTCCCACGATATCTATATGGATATGCTGAAATCTCCTTTCGGGTAATTCAAACGGCTTCGGGGTCGTAATAGTGTGGCGGTGTACTTTGGAGCATTGGCATTGGAGACATTCGCGTGCTCATCTCCGAATGTCAGAGTTCATTTTAAGCCACACGAAGCGTTCGCTGATGAGTCTGACTGTGGCGCGTACTCCAGGGTGAGAAAGAGAAAAAAAAAAAAAAAACAATGCTTTTCGGCAACTGAGGGGGACAAATGGACGGTTAGTGCCGGTAGATACATCGCAGACTATGGTTGCATCTGATAAGGGGATAGGCACCTCTTTGAGCTGTAAGGAAGAGTTTCTGTGGCAGGTTTGGAGTTCAACGTCATCTCTCTGTAATTGAGCCATGCGATCCGGACTGATGTCTACCGCGGTTTGAAGCTGGTTTGTTTCACTTCTTGAAAGGGAATCGGCTACCACGTTCGCATCCCCTTTGATGTACTGGATGTCGGTTGAAAATTGGGAGATATAATCCAACTGTCTGGCTTCTCTAGGGGAGTGTTTATCGAGTGAAGTAGTGAAAGCATGACACAGGGGCTTGTGGTCAGTAAAAATAGTGAAGTGCCGGCTCTGTAGTAAGTAACTGAAATGCTTCACTGCAAGATATATGGCCAACAATTCTCTCCCAAAAGTGCTATAACGTGTCTGAGCCGGTTCCAGCTTCTTAGAAAAGAATGCGAGTGGGGTGACTTCACCTTTCATCTTTTGTTGTAATACTGCCCCTACAGCTACTTGGGAGGCATCTGTGCACAAAATAAGCGATGCTTCGGGGTTGATATGAGATAGCATAGTGACTTTGGATAAGGCGTCTTTTGCGTTGCAAAAAGATTCATGGGCTTCAGCTGACCACTGAAACTTTTTAGGATCATTTTTAAGGAGGTCGGTTAACGGCTGGACGATGGAGGCACACGAAGGAATGAAACGCCGATAGAAATTAAACATCCCCAAAAAACGTCTGACCTTCTTAAGTGAATCTGGTACGGGGAAGTTTTTGATGGACTCTACCTTTTCCTCCGTAGGCGTAATACCATTCGCAGTTATGTGGTGTCCCAGAAACTGTATAGAGGGGACACCGAATATGCACTTTTTGGGGTTAATGACTACTCCATATTGCTCAAATCGTTGAAATAAGATGGTGAGGTGATCAGTATGTTCTTCGGGCGACGAGCTGGCAATTAAAACGTCATCGATATATACAAATACAAAGTCCAAACCTTGTGTGACCTGATCCATGAACCGTTGGAAGGATTGTGCTGCGTTCTTTAGGCCAAATGGCATTCGGAGAAATTCGAACAGGCCGAAAGGTGTGATGATGGCCGTTTTTTCGATATCTTCTTGGGCAACTGGTATTTGGTGATAGGCTTTGACCAGGTCTACCTTAGAAAATATGGTTTTTCCGTGCAGTGTCAGGGAGAAATCATGAAGATGCGGAATAGGATAAGGGTCGGGAACGGTGGCATTGTTTAAGTGTCGGTAATCCCCGCATGGCCTCCAATCATGATCAGCCTTAGGCACCATGTGTAAGGGCGAAGACCAAGGGCTATTGGAGGGTCTGATGATGCCGAGCTGCATCATGTGTTCAAACTCTGCCTTGGCTGCTGCTAATTTTTCCGGGGGTAATCTACGAGGGCGAGCACGAACTGGTTGACCCATAGTAACTATCTTGTGAGTCACTGTATGAGGGACGTCCTCGACGTTGTACGACGGCTTAAGAATTTTAGGGAAACGATGAAGCAGGGCGGAAAAAGTGCAATCCACTGGTCTTTCAATACTGATATTGTAGACAGAATAGTTGGAGATAATTCCGTGGATCTGTAGTTGGGTGTTGTTATCAATCAGCTTTTTATTTTTGACGTCAACTAACAGGTTGAAATTAGTTAAGAAATCAGCTCCTAGGATGGCGTGACCGACGTCGGCTACTATGAAAATCCATGTGAACCGCCGACGCAAACCTAGATCCAGTATAAGGGATTGCTCTCCATACGTCGGCATAGTTGTGTGGTTGGCTGCCCGGAGAGACAGTTTTCCGGGTGTCCGTGTAGATCGCCTGGATAGTGAAGGAGGGATCACGCTAACTTCTGCCCCCGTGTCTACCAGGAACAAAGTGTCTGAAGTTTTATCCTTCACATAAAAGAGGCGACTTGTTTGCTTGCCAGTAACAGCTGTCGCCATCACTGTCTGGCTGAGGCGTTTCCCTGAGCCTGGTTGGCTTCGCTGAAGCTGCACGGTTTTACACATTTGAGGGCATGACGTCCAAACTTCCAGTGATACCAACATATATTATTATTCCGAGAAGGTGTGTGAGAACGCTGTCGTGAGAAGGATCGTCGTCGTGACGGTGACCTTCTTTGTGAACTCTGTCTCCGGACCTGTCGACCAGACCTATTAGTTTCTAACTTGTCAATCCTTGCCGCTAAGTCTGCAATGGCAGCAAGTATCGGTGTGTCTACCGTGGGTGTGGCATGAGACGGTGTGGCACTATCAGATGATATGTGACTTATGGTGTTATCAGATAAAACATCCATAATACTATCTGCCATGTCACTTAGTTGGTCTAAGTCATACGACTTTCCTGAGATGATTAAAATTTGCTGGACATTTCTTGGTAAACGTTGCAGCCACATCTGTTTCAGCACTACCCCGTCTACTTTATGGTGTCCGATTAACTGACGCATGTGCCTGAGCAGCTGGGATGGTTTACGTGGGCCTAGTTCGCAACCTGTGAGCAGTTGTTGGATTCTTTTCTCATCGGACAAACTGGTGCGTTGTATGAGGAGGGCTTCAAGTTTATCAAATTGGTGTTCCGTCGGGGGATTTTCGATGAAATCGCTGATTTCTGTCAATACTGACGTAGGGAGTTCTGCCAGCACTGCCCCATATTTGGCTGTCTGGGACTTAATGCCCCGTGCGTCTAGTAACTGCCCAATTACCGCAAACCAAATCCTTGGTTCTGCGAAACCGTATGGAGGTAAACGGATATCCGTGATGGCATTTATTGTGGCATTTGTCTCGCTGTTAGCTGTCTGCCCGTTTGATGTACCAGACTGAGGTGACGACATGATAAATATAATAATAATTATTTACTTTTAATAATAATAATTTGCTTTATTCCAAAACAGTACTTGTGATACAGAATGGAATTCTCAGCATTTTTTACTACAGTATTGCATCCAGTTAGTACATTGTCAATAAATAGAATTCTACATAGATTGAGGAAACCACAGTTCATTTTTACAACAATACATTGGCATGTTCAGTAGCGAAGGTAAAGCTGAAACAGTGTTTGAAGGTGTTAGAAAAGTGGGAGCTGTCTTATTAACTGGCGTAAGCGAAAGAAAGAGACAAAGCAGCACATAACGGAAAAAGAAGAGAGAGAAAAGGAACAGAAAGAAAGGAAATGTTGAACCTATTGATGAAGTGGGTTGGAAAGATGAGATCCAGGTGTACTAATGACTATTTAATGAATTATAGGTGTCACGCCTAATGCTTTCTTTATCACACAGAACGCGAGCTAAGTAGGGTATGGTTGAGTTTTTGTACTTGCTGGTGCGGGCATATAGTTTTCTATATTGGCTTCTTGTTTTACCTGATGAGATGCAAGGGGAGAGTTGTGAGTGAAGAGGGTGGTGTGAGTTAGATAAAATGGACTTGGGGGTATTGTTGCAAAATAGGATACAAATATAAACCACACACAAAATCACAACAAATATATAAAACAGCAAAAATGAGCATATGAATATGCCAAAATAAACCGTGTTCTTATCGGGCTCACCAATTAATTTGTAGGGAACTTATGTTAGAGTTCACTAGTGTTACAAAATATGGGAAATAAAATTCAAGTCAATGGAATGTTAAGTAACAGTATATTACTAAAAATGTAACGACACGTTATATCAACAAAAGGGTTACTTGGAAATAAAGTTTAAGTCCTCTGCTACAAATTATTTATATAACCCACGGAGACGTTAATTGTTTGGACGGAGTAGGTTGTAGCTGCTGTGTCCCGGTTGTAGAATTGTCTTCGGTTGAGCGTAGTGGACTTCTACAATAAATCCGAAGAAACCAAGGAGAAGACGAAGTCTCCAACAGCAGAGTGTATTTTCCAATCGTACACGGAAGCCAAGTGTATTTCAACAAGAAGCGTTTTAAACAAAAATTATGTACAATATGTCTAATTTCTACAAATAACCAAAAAGTGTACAATCACATTGTTACGCACTCCACAATGGAACGGATGTGGATTATCCAAATTGTCGACTGGAGAGTTGGTAATCTACTCCAGCCACCTAAATGCCGACCACGAGCACACTGAGGGAGTGGCTATAATGATGTCACCAGCGGCAGCCAAAGCCCTAATGCAGTGGGAACCAATTTCATCCAGGATCATGACAGCAAGATTCAACTCAAAAGGAAAGAAGGTAACAATTATCCAGTGCTGTTCACAATGCTACAAACAACGCGGAACAAGACAAGAAGGAGGACTTTTAGAGACAACAACAGACAGTAGTGGACAACATCCTAAATGGTGACATTAAAATCCTCATGGGCGATATGAACGCCAAAATGGGGGCAGATAATACAGGAAGAGAACTCATCACGAGTCGAGAGGCTCTTGGAGAAATGGATGAGAACGATGAAATATTCGCAGACTTCTGCACTTTCAGTCATCTGGGGATTGGAGACAGCGTGTACAAGCACAATGATAAACACAAAGCAACATGGATTTCCCTGACGGACACACCATAAACCTGATAGATTTCATTTCAATCTCAAGGAAGTGGAGACGCAGCCAGCCTGCTGGATACAAAGTCCAGAAAATGAGCAGATATCAGCTCAGACCATCATCTGGCTCTAGGAACCTTCAAGATGAAGCTGAAATGCTTAAGACAAATTGGATACACACCGAGATTCAAGTTTAGCATTCTGAAACTGAAGGACAAAACTACAAGGGACACCTTCACTGCAGATATCAGAACAAAGTTGGAGACACAATAGGGCATCACCAGGAAAAACTGTGTGGAAGAACATCGGAACACCGAAGGTGATGTTCAAGAAAACGTGTACAATCGTGCTATGAAGAAAGAAGAGACAAGATTAGAAATGGCTCACAACGGACACACAACTGAAAGCTAACTGAAGAGAGGAGAGGGGGTGGTAAAAGAGATGACTCAATGCCAAGATGCACAACAGAAATACGGGGCTGAGTTCAAAGTACACTCCAATGAAGAAAGCAGTAAAAAAGTGATAGGAAAGACAAAGTAAAATTCTATGACACGCTGGCTGACGGACACTGGAGCAGAACAAGCCGCATACGAAAGGGATCTCAGGAGACTATATCAGATAACCAAGTATCTATTCAGAATCTCCAGCAGATACGCTAACGATATTAATTCAAAAGGCTTCGGATAAAGGAAAGGCACACACCGATTACTGAACACATATATGTAGCAGAAGATGGAGATGGATCGCGCATACATTGATCAGAACGTCAAATGACATTGCGCTTAATGCAGGCCATCGCTCGAGTGGAATCTCGGTGGAGGGAGCGACGAGTGGGTCGTCCTACGGTGACATAGAGAAGATCGTGTGATGAGGCGGTGGCGGATTGTGGCCAATCGTGGTCCAAGCTGAAGAGGACGGCAGAAGATAGGACAAAGCGGAGATGTGTTGTTCAAGCCCTATGTTTCACTCGGAACTCAAGGGAACAATAATAAATGACAAGACGGGTACTCCCAAGGATATCAACTAGTTACCATACAAAAGTGTAATTAGGTACGAACACTATCGACTGATATAGGTGATAACTTATAAGGACTTTATCAAGCCTAAACATCTGCCTAAAGTTGCAAGACTACGTCTCCTAGACATAAGTAAATCTGTAGAGGTCAGTGATTAAAAACCTTACCTGTATATTCAAAATATAAGAATAGAAAGTAGGCACTATGCTAGAGTATGATTTCGTCATAGGTTAGGTGTATTCAGGTGCATTCTTCTGCAGTTTTCACTATCACATAAATTGTTCCTCTTGTCAGTTATAGCACTAAGCAAATGACGAATTCATCTTGTGATGTCATTCTCAACTTTGAAAGATGGTTCAAACTTCTAGAGGATATTAATTAATTGGGGAAACTGGAGTAATACTGCTTTCTACCTGTTCAAATTACTTCCATTGGCGAAGTTCCTTATCAACAATTTATCGCACTGATTTCGTAGGAAGCTTGATATCGTGTTCACTTTCACCAACTGCCCCTTCATCGATAATACCATCCAATATCCAATATCCTGATTATGAGCTAGTATAAACCAGTGATTTCTTTGAGCTCGCTTCTTGATTGCAAGGTAGAGGTTCCAGATCTTCGGTGAACTTATGCGTAGTAAATCCCGCCACTCGACTGCTTTAGCTCTAGTAGACTCCAAGAGGAGTGGTGCGAGGATTGGTCAAGATTGTGGTTTGTAGAGTGCAGTATGTTAGGACTCAGCTGCTGCCGTGAATGGAGTTTGACCTAACACCCTTTAGTCATTCGGTGTGGTCTTAAAAGTAGAATAGTAATAATAATAGGTTGTAGTGTAGATAATATAGCTTGAGATAAATAAATAAATAAATAAATTTATTCTCATAAGTGAAATAATAGAGGTGACCAAAGAAAAGATAGAGTAGTCGGTACAGTGAGAGAAGACAGGACGGGTCGTGGGGATTTAGCTTGTATGCTTATCCATTGACAGTGTGGCTTCAAATTTTAAGAGGATAAGCCATTGAGACACAAACCATGAATTTCTGCATGATTGTCCAGCTTCCGTTTAAAAGTCTGCACAGATGGCGCTGTAGTTACGGCCACCGGTAAAGCGTTCCAGAGACGGCAAACTCGAAGCGAAAAGAAATGTGAACGCACTCGAGTCTTTGGTCTCTGATGTGCTATCCTTAGCGGGTTACCTCGTGGAAGCCTATAATCACTTAATGGCAGGATGCTTTTATTAGGGTGGACCTGGTCATTGAAGATCTTATAGACGGTGATGAGGTCTCCCCTGTGACTACGCTAAGTGTGAAAAGACTTAATTTCTTCAGTCTTTCCTCATATGATTTGTTGCGGAGGCCGATCACCCATTTTGTCGCTCGTCCCTGGACACATTCCAGAATGTTAGCATCCCTTTTGAGTAGCGGAGGAGCAATGATGTCATGCACCTCTAGGAGTGGCCTCACGTATGTCGTATACAATCTTAAGAATAGTTCGGGAGTAAGAGCTCCCAGCTGCCTATGCATAAAGTGTAAAGTTGCGTAAGCTTTGGCGACGTCCCTCGTGTAGTTTACACTGGTGTCTAGCTTTTCTGTTAAAATAAGACATAGGTCGCGTTCTGATGGCACACAACTGAAGTTCTGGCCACCAAGGGTGTAATTTGCACTCTGTGACCTGCCGGAATGAAGTTGCACTACTTTGCACTTCTTTAGGCTGAAAGGCATTCCGTTAGCCAGAGCCCAGTCTGCCAGAGTTTGCAGGTCAGCCTGCAATCTGTCGGAGTCTTCCGATGAGTTTATTGCTCTCCAAATCTTTACGTCGTCAGCGTAAAGAAGCGCAGAGCAGTTCAGTTGACAGGGCAGGTCGTTGATAAGAATCAAAAACATCAACGGCCCTAAGATAGAACCCTGAGGAACCCCTGATGCCGAGGTGTGCCAGGATGATCGGATGCGGTTGACTTTGGTGCAGAATTCTCTCTCGCCTAAATAATCTTCCAGCCATGCGAGAAGTGCTCCAGAAACACCCGCTTTGCTTATTTTATGAAGGAGCAGACGATGGTGAACTGTGTCGAATGCTTTCGCAAAGTCGAGAAAGACCACATGGACTGGTACCTTTACATCCCAGGATAGTGTCCAATCGTTCCGAGCTAGTAGAAGATTCGTCACACAGGATCTTCTCCTCCTGAAACCGTGCTGTGCTTCGTGGAGTAGGTTAGTCCCGTCGAAGTATTTTCTCATGTGGTCGTCAATGAGACTTTCCAATATCTTCGATATCACTGGGAATAGTGCAACTGGTCTGTAACTGGTCGCATCCTGCCGGTCACCACCCTTGAAGATAGGGGATAGGGTGGCTCGTTTCCATTCACATGGAAGTTTCCCTACATCAAAAGAGTGTTGAAACAGATCACTTAGGGGTCGGCAGAGACTTTCTGAACACTGCTTCAGGACGGATGGTCTTATGTCGTCGCAACCTGCAGACTTTCCCGAAGCCAACTTTCCCAATTTTACGGGTACCGTAGCCGGGGTAATTTGAAATGTACCCAGAAGGTTTTCGCACGTTGGTCTTGCATTGTAATCTTGATGTTTTGTTGGGGTAAAATCTTCGTTACCGTTCAGTTGCCTGTGAAAGGCTGGACTGAATGTCTCTGCCATTTCAAGACTATTAAGAGATTTCCCATCAGAACCCACTAGATTGCAAGCTCCCTGGTTAGTCGGTTTTCTTTCAGACATAAACCTGTATAGGCTTTTGGGGGTTCACGAGAAGCTTATTGGCGAGGTTTCTCTGAAATGTCCTTCTATCACTCCGAACTCGTATGTTACATCGATTCCTGAGTTCAAGGTACACTTCATGTTCGGGTTGACTCTTCGATACTCGCCACGCAAACCAGGCTTTTCGCTTCGCCTGTAGAAGGTGTTGTGTCCCTCTTTTTGGCCATGAACGTTGCTTCCTAGCTTTTGGTGTGACTAAAGGAACAGTGTCTGAGACCGCCTGGTGAATGATCTCCTTTACCGCTCCCCAGTGTTCTTCTACTGTAAGCCCTGTCTAATTTTTTGGCCAATTTGCTCCAGACAAAAGTCTTCGCACTTCGGTGTAATTGGCTTTGTTATAACACAGATAGGGCTGTGTATTGTCCCGCTGTAAACGCTCGCGGAGGACTATGTCGAATGTTATGACCGCGTGGTAACTACTACCTATGGGAGTCGTGATCTGAACGTTTTCCATTAGTAGCTGGTCACTAGTGAGCACATAATCCAGTCTAGAAGACTTCCCATCTGGGCCCCATCTAGTATCCTTTCTGATATTTTCAGTGAATCCGGCCTCCCTGATGGTATGCAACAGATTTCGATCAAATCTATCATGGGCATATCCCGTCATCAAGTTAAGAGGTGGGGCATTGAAGTCTCCAGCTATGACAATTTGATCATAACCCATGTCTTGTGTCGCTGAAATTGTATTCGGCAGTACCTGGTTGTGGTCTGCTCCACATGAAGGTGATCGATCAATGCTGCCCACTAGATATTTGCAGTACCCAACGGTGAAATGGCCCCATATGGAGTCAGGGAGCTCAATGAGGAGAGGGTCCCATTGCATGGACACATCTAAGCTGTTTGTCGACGTATATGGCAACTCCACCTCCTTCTTTCTGATCCCTGTCCCGCCTGACTAGGACCAAATCATTTATACTGACTTCGCTGTCTGCCAGCGTAGGGGTTAGCCAGGTTTCCGTCAGTATTATGATTTTGGAGTTCAGCTGTGATTGTAGATATCTAAGTTCAGCTACTTTGCCTCTTAGCCCTCTCATATTACTGTACAGGCAACTGGTAGTCAGTCTCACCGCGTCCCCGTGTTGGGTGGTGGTTGACGTGATGTGGGCTGTCGGTTGAGGAGTTATCCTGCGAACTAGTCAGCCGATTCCCCGGGAACCGGCCTGTTGGCGTTTTTCTCTTCTGATTCAATCGGAGCACTTGGATGACACTGGCTATCATCGACCGTGCTGCACCGCTGTATTGTGACTAGGGGTTGGGGATGTTCTATGACAACGTTTTGTTCTCTCCTTTGGGTACGAGGCCGGCTCTCGCAGCAGCGAATGTGTCTGCTAACCTTGTCCTTGGTCTCGTACCATCTCTGGAGAGCAGTGGTCAAGTGGTCTCGGGAGCTGAACTTAACAGCTAACAGACGTGGCGTGTTAATTGACATAAGGTGAGTGGGTCGAGGCAGTCTATAAATAGAGACAGCTCCTGAACTTCCCGGAGCCATCTGGGATGCCAACCATCTCCATTGCTGTACATCGTGACAGTGCTTCTCACAAGCGTTCCCATTTACCAGTTCGGGAATGCCGTGAACAGCCATGGAGGCAGAAGGAATAAGCTCTGGCGACTCTCTCGCCATCTGTCTTCCCTTCCATGGCGTATCTGGCCTAACACGTATATTGCGTGTCCTCCCTATAGAAAGGACTTGGGAAGTCAGTAAAACTTTTTCGGCATCCTCAGTTTTACTGGTTGGATGTCCAGACCCAGTGTGCTACATTAGTTGGACCACTGTTCCTGATCAAACAGGGCCCTGTTTTCCAGCAGACTACTGCTACATTCTGGTACATTAAAGAGGATTACGCAGTTTGATCTACTAACCGTGGATTTAGGTTCGGTCCTCACACATTTGTCATCCCCCTTAAGACCATTTTGTTTCGTCTGGTGCCACTGGGTATTATTATGTGTCGCAGTGCTGTGGCCACTTTTACTGGTGGACGGTAAGGGTCTTTTCCCGGCGACAGGTACCCTTGGTGCTTCAGCCTCTGCGTCTGGGGCAGTTATGGCAGGAATTGCAAGTATAACCGGTGTGGATTTTGACATCCCCGATTTACGTGCTGTTTTCTGCGTTGGTGGGAGTAAAACGCTTCACGTTTCCCCCTGATACCTCTGTGCCATCTTTAGCTTTCGAGGAACTACATCAGGACGGCAACTTGGGCATATGTACCAGAAGCATGGGCATGGGTTCTTACGCATAAAATCGTAATATGCTTTTGGTACCCCGGTGTCGCATCTACAATGTACCCATTGCTTGCAAAAGTTGCATTCGAAAGCAGAGTCTACTTGCGACGTCGTAAAAGTTTCTTATTGGCCTTCCTGTTTGTTTCAAGGCCTACTGTGGATATGGGTGTTATACTATTCTCACTTTGTGCAGATTTACCACTCGCCTCTATTAACCTAGTCGTGTTAACAGGGATGGAGCCACATCCGCTTAGTTGACTTTTCACAGTTTCACTGTAGGACTGCGGCGACATGGGCAATCTGTCCACCCAGGGAATATTTACCCTGGTCTTCGAGACCGGTATGCGAGATTCCATCACCTTCACCTGTTTGCCTAATTTGGCCGAAGCTCTGGTGACTACGGTGTATGGTCTCCCATCACTTATCTTGGGGTGAGAATCTATGGTCATATTACTCCTAAATTAATACCGATGATTAAATAATAAGAGACAGTGGAGTTTTGTCCGATAGACTGACAGCAAAAGACAGTAGAAAGCACAGAACAGAAAGATAAAGTATATAAGTAAAAGCTTTTGACTTTACCTGTAACTTTCGGGTTATTCGGCTTCACAACAATCACGTAACAGACCAACAAGTCCTGTATATTTGAAAGAGTGAGGGGGATGTTGCTACAGAAGTAGCACCTGAACCTTAGGCAGTAGTTCGAGATAGTGGGAAGTACCAAACACAGGCTCGGTGAAGAAGAAATGGTTGAATAAAATTCGCCGGATAGGATAATCAGGTTTCCCAAACGAATTATTCACAAAAGTGGATATTTCGTTTTAGAGAGGAAAATGCACCTCGTATTCAAGCAGCGCGCGTGATGAGGATGCATGGGTCAACTACATATAATATATTATATATATTTATTCCTGTTTATGCAGGAAAATACCAGTTGTACAGGCATGGATAAGTTATTGTATAAATTACACATGTTTCGATGTATGTTGAATTTACAGTTTGTTTGTTCTTTCTGGCATTAGAGTCAGTCGGAACAGTCTGCAAAATAGTCTGTCTGTGTAACACATAAAGAGATATAGAAATATTGTCTTCGCATTAACAAAAAACCCAGACATCAGATGAATGTAATACAAATATCTGGGAAAAATAAAGCTTGAAGTCAGTTCTCCTATATAACTTTGTTGTGAACAGCATCCTTGAGTTAATGTTCATTGATGTATAATTTTGAGATCATTGATATATTTATTCCAATTTTTTTCAGCAGTCTAATCGTAATTTTATAATAGGAAAGAAATCTGATTGTGAATGCGAAAACTAAATTAGGTCATGTTGGATTGTTTTACTGCATCCAGTGGGGCCGAGGTCGATTCTAGAGCTATCCATTGGCGCCATTTGTGTCAGCATGGCAGACTGTACATGTAAGTTGAGTAATACATTGAAAACTGAAAGCCAGTTGCTTCTTTATTTCAGATCAAGAATACTCCTTGTACAGAATGTTGGCTAGCGTTTTCAAATGGTAGCATCGGATCGTTCATGGAATTTGAGTTTGAATTTACTTATATGGTCATTTCAGTTTAAATGTTGGGTTGTTCGACCTCGACCAGGAGATACATAGAAGTGCAGGTTCAAGATATAATACTAGAAAGAGAAAGTATTTAAACATGAAGAGAACATTAATATTTTATGTATATATAAATGTTATAAATGTATATCATATGTCGAAGTAGATGACTAGGTACTAGTTGTTGTTTGTCTCGGCTGCTAGTTATATAGTTAAAGAAGTCAGGGTGACAGGTCATGCATGATCTGGATTTTAGGAATCCATGTTGGTTGGGACTTAGAATATTGCAGCTGAGCATATGTTTGAGAATATCATCTTTAACAATTCTTTAAATGATTCTAGATACTATGGGTGTAATATTGATTGGCCTATAGTTGTTGACCTTAGCACTTTAGCCTGAAAATCACAAAGTCTCTCTAGATAGGCTTTTAATATTAAATGGTAAGAAAAAGACGAGTCATAAGTGCAACTTCCATATCCTTCATAACCACATATAATTATTCCTGAAGAAGCTCAAAATACCCTAGTGATCTGAAAATCATTGATTATGAGGACTGAATTAACATACGTAGCAGGTGTACTAGTGGTGGGATGCAACTGCAAGCTAGCTACTTTATGACTGCAAGCTACTTTACTAACTGTAAGCGATGTAACATTTCAGAAGCACCATCCATAGTATTCGTTTTTTCGCAACGTACACTGATATCAAGGTAAGCTGATGCCAGTTGATGCAGTAAGCAGTTGCCTATTCCAGCATTCCATGTGACAATGGAAATCCCACTCGTATCACATTTCTGACTCAGCAATATTGACTGTCAACTTCTCCAAAATCGAGATAATCACCGCAAAATTCAGCCGCTTGTCTAATTTGTAACATGACTTCTTCGGTGTGTCATAAACGATATCACTCAACGTGAATCAAAATAAAAGAGCTTACATACCTTATAAAATTGTAAGTCACCTTGAATATTTGAACATTTGTTTTAGCACATACATGTACTATGGCGCTACACTGTCTTCTTTTTTCCAGCCTGGCTGCTCACCCGTGAAACTCTCCCTCATTGTCCTATCGTTAAGCACACTCTTCGATCCTGCCACCCCAACCTGTCAACAGAGAAGTTGTTGTACTACGTTACTGCGTATTGATGTTAGCTTTTCATTTGTTACACAAATATAATTCATATCAGGGCGCACAACAGTGCATAAGCCTTTCACCTCGACTTCATTCATCAGCACATACACGGTAGGTAGCGCACCCATCCGAGTTAACTGAGGGAGAGAAGTTCAGTAAGTGATGACGTCTGAGGTCCATCTAGAGGTTGGCGTGTGCACTTACAAACTCCTCAGAACAGAAATCCAACTCTTGTGTGTGTGTTTGTTTGCTTCCCATAAAAAGCCTGAATGTCATAGATTAACTGCCATCTAATTGGCACTTGTCTGTAGTCAATTAACAGCCTGCAAATCAAAAACAGTTCACAAATATCATATTGCTGAGACTCCCAAACAAAACGAAAAGCGAGTTCTATGCATAATTCCTCTTACTTCATTCCTTTCGTCACAATCCTGATAGGAAATCAAAACACTCCCAAAAAGAGTACTTTGATGCATTAATACAAACATAATACAAGAGAGTATTGCTTTTTTCTACCACAGAAGTGTAAAACTAATCAAAAGTTTCCCGTTTTTGCAAAACAGGCGCTCAAAACGAGCCTGTGGCGGACCTTAGACTTAGCTAGCTTAATATGCCAGATTCGAATAGAAATAAAAAATACAAAATCCGTACAGTTACTGGAAGAATATATTAAAATTTGTTACTTGGGTTATTACAAGGTCCAAAATCCACAATTAACTTAACAGACTCCAGAAGTATTGTAAGAAGACTGCTCCAATCTTAATTCTCCAATGTCGATATTGCCAGAGGTCGACCAAGGTAACGGAGGGAGAAATTACGGCGTCCCTGAGAAATTTTGAAATAGAATATAGGTAATTAGAGTTGGCTGATGGCAGTTGAGATGGTAGAGAAGACGGAGAGTTGTAGGCAGAACTATATTTTCACTCAAAACACGAGGTTAAGTTCAAAGTACAGAGATTTTGGTTTAAACGAAGTAATGTACAATATGTTCATTTCTCACATAATAGTAAAGGTTGGATAAGTTTATTTTTGAGGACTCCACAAGCCTAAAGGCATGAACATGATGACTCCTACAATGCGCGCAAATGCATGGTGATAGCGTATGTTCGTTCTCTGGCATGGTACATGCTCTGTTGCCCACTTCTGCACTTCTTGTTGTAGGTTCGGCCAAATGTGTCCATAGAGATTATTTTAACTTAAGCTCCTGCCCCAGGTCGCGACAAAGAGTAGAAATTGTTGAGTATAGATTTCCTCATAATTTTAAGCACGAAGGGTCTAGGAGAAACTTTAGTTGTGTCACAGTATATTAAATTGCCATCTACTGGACATTGTATGTGCTTTGACTCCTCGTCATTCTTTGGATGTCCCGTCAGAGATTCAAAGTTTATGGTGGTTTTCTGTACTGTACTCAAGTGTACTCTGGACAGTGTGTCAGCCACGCAGTCGTCTGCCGCCCTCATGTGCCTTATATCACTGGTGAACTTTCATATGATATCAAGGTGGTGAATTTCGCATGGTGAATATTCCCAAGATTTTGAGTTGAGTGGGTAAGTGGGGAGCTTACGATCTGTATGGATCATGAACAACCTGCCTTCTTTCAGGTGGTAAATGTGTTTAAAGGCTCTGTAGATTTCTAACAACTCTCTGCCAAAGGCAGAATACCTTGTTTCGAAGGAGTTGACGTGTTTAAAAAGAATGCGACTCATTACCAGCTATTATCAACAAGCTGATTTAAGGCTACTTCTACAAACTTATCAGATACACCCATCACTAGGGCAAGAGATGCATCTGTATCGGGGTACTTTAATGTTGCAGTCTTCACCAACGTATCCTACAGTTGTAAGATTTGATCAGTTGAATCTTTTTACAACCGAAAGTCCTTTGACTTTCCCAGTAGTGTGTCAGCGCACAATCAGGCATAAAACGTCTTTAGAATTTGACCAACTCTAGAAAGCTCAGGAGTTGATTGAAGAAAGTAGGTGGTGGACACTGCCTGATGGTATTCACCTATTTGGGCAGTGTTGAGACCCCATTACTGTCAATGACACGCCATAGGAATTCTATCGTTCTAGTTACAAAAACACACTTTCTTTGATTTACTCTAACGCCGTTTTCTTTCAGTCTTAGTAACACTGTCCGAATATGATCTTCATGTGTGTTTATATCTGGCCTAGCGATGAGTGGCTCACCCACGTAAACTTTAGCAACTGGTAGGTCACAGAACGGGTCATCTATAAATCTTTGAAAGGTTTGTGCAGAATTCCGAAGACCAAAATGAATCTGCACAAACTCGTGTTGTCTGAATGGCTTGGCAATGACTGTTTTAGGTATAACTTCCCCAGTCACCGGGATATTGTGATAGGCGCAAACCAAGTCACTTTTAGTAAATGTTGTGGTACGTCAAATACTATTAGCAAAGTCCGGAATATGGGTCATATGATACTTGTCTAGGGCAGTTTGCTTATTCAGAGTTCTGTAATCACCACAGGGTTTCCAATCAGTTTGATTCTTCGTGGCGAAGCCCACGGACTACTCGAAGGACGAATATTATCGAATTGAAGAATGTAATCAGTGTAATTTTTAAGTTGTCTGGGGCTGACCTTCTTGGCTTAGCGGATACCTGGGCACCATATGTCCCTATGATATGAGTAATTTTTGTGCCAGCCTGGGAATTTCGATGGTTGTTTGCCATAAAAGTTAGGAATTCCGCTAGTATTTCCCGTGACCTATCGGCTGATACGAGCGATGATTGGACTCGATTAGACGAATGGTGGTCGTTCTCTTTGCTGCTCATATACCAAGAGGTCTCTTTCATTGTTGAACATTCCTTTCGAGTATCCACGACTAAGTTATATGTTTCCATGAAATCTATGTTGGTGATTGCTAGGTCTAAATGAGCAACAGTAGAAATCCATGGATTCTGTCGCTTAAACCCGGGGTCAAGTGTTAGTGTTTTCTGCCCAAACGTCGCTACCTGGATTTTGTTATAAGCCTGCTGAATGGCTGGGAACTTTTGTCACCCGAGCTCTGCCTTAGTTTTTGGTATGACACTGAGTGAAGTTCCTTTATCAACCAAGAAGCCTATGCCAGATATTTTATCAGTGATGTAGAGTAGGGTACTGTCTAGGCATCCCAATTCAGTAGTCACCACCAGAGAAGGGGTTAGTGATTTCCCTGTTTCGTGTGTGGTAGTTTAGGCCGTGCACATGATGGTGTGCACTTCGTTGACCGTGCGCCAAACCTCCAGTGATGTCAACAGAATTGGCCTGACCTGGTTTTTCGGGGTATGGCCTATGACCGAGAAAGTGCTCTGTTAGGTGATCCACCTCATTTGTCTTGAGTTAGCTGTGCTTTTCCCAGTTGTTCCGTTATTAATTTGACGTCTGCTATTAGTTCTGAGATTACTGGGTCTTTGCTCATACTCATATGGTTCACCTGTCCTTCTGCAAGTCGTTTCCTCTCCAACATATGTTCAGCGATGCGTGCTAGCTGTTCAAAGGAGGAGTCAGGATTTTGTGCGTCCAATGTCTGATGCATACACCTGGCGATGCCTTACATCTCACCTTGCTTTAGAACAGCCTCCTTCACCATGCTATTCCCTAAAAGCTGCCGTAGATGATGCAAGAATTGTGGTGGGGAACTATCTCAAATATTCTATCCTCGAAACAGCCGTTGTATGCGTTGGTTTTCTGATGTTGAGAGGCGTTTCATCACCCGGCAATTATGCACTGTGTATGGTTTCTCTTTTAGGCGGTAAAGTATAGGGTCCCTCGCTAATTTATAGTGACTGAGAACACATGTCCCTACACCTGGTGGTCTCAGACTTGATGCTATGCCAGTAAAAGTGGTATCCAGTTGAGAAAACCATAGCCCTGGGTCATATCGATCAAATTCAAGTAACCTAACTTTGTTGTCATTGTTATGACATTGTTATGAATAAAAAATAATAAATTAAATAACACCTATTAGAGAAACAATAAATGGATATATCCTTAAAACAACCAAAATCAAAACACATTGAGACCATAGTCAACTATAACAAAATAGAAGGCAAAAAGTGAACTGCACAGTCTAACCACCTTAGAAACAGATTTATCCATCGAAAAAATTATTCAAATTACCGACAGATGGCTTGTAATATTGAAGAAGACTAATGGTGTTTATGAACCTTTATCTTCGAAAGCTATTCAGAAGGCAAGAGAAGCGAGGAAACAACTAGTTAAACACACGGAATGGAATTCATTACTCGATAGATAAAGAAGGCCTTATGTCAGTGATGGCGAACATAGAGTGGACATTCAACGAACTTGCTAATTCGAGCCGGTTTCCTGTTCGCTGGAGGTAACAATTCCTGTCGTGGCCTAGACGTTAGCTTGTTGACAGAACACCGGAACAATACGATCGGAAGCATTTTAGTGTGTTGATAAAAAAGACTGTGAACCACATGATCAAGCTGCTGTGTAATTAACTTACTTTATTGGCTTATACTTCGTTGACCAATAAGTCTTCGACTTACCATCCGTCATTTAACACTGCTTGCACTGAAATCGAGTTGGTCGTTATATACGCACAATAGTATTCTGAGTTCCGAAGAGTTGTCTCCTTGCTACAGCAAATTTTCTTGATGCCATTGTTGACATCTTACGAATCATAGAGAAGATGTACTGCTTACTTGTTTGCTCATTCTGTTCTTCCGAATTCCTTCATTACACACTACATCTGAGTGGTCATAACACGCCGTGTTGTAAAGTTTGTATACTGATAATTGGTTATTCTGAAACAGCACATATAATGTGACATTTCTCGCCACCACTAGTTTAGGCGAGTCAAGGTAGAAAATCGAGAAGTCTTGTGGCCATTTTGGGACTCCTCAGGAGCAAGTATCGGTAACCCAACGTCTATGAGGCAAACCCAATACCCTCAGACCGCGAAGTGAGCTCCTTAACTATTCAGCTACTGCAGATGAAATACAAGAGTCCATCAGTCCCAGCTTCCACCAATCGGCGATATATAGCGCTAGTACCAGCCTTATACAAAAGTATCCTTCTTTACACCCCACAAGCGACGACTTCTCACAAGGGCTCCAGACAACTTCATCTTGTAGTCACTCACTAGTGAGTATTGATTTAAATTTCTGGTGTTTGTTAGAGGCAATTTAGTTAATTTTCAATTAGATAAGAGATTCATATGGGTTACAAAACCTCAAATTTTGGTGAGTACTCGATTTCATCCCAGCGTCTTAGTGGCCGGTGATTTTATCACGTAATACGAGTTAAAAACAATATAAGTAAACACTGCTGAAAAAAGTACACGTGGTCACGTGTTTGCTTTCCTAGCATTAATTAGATATTGCACGACTGTGGGAGGATGTGTAATCATGAATTCACATAATCCGGTGGTCTAAATAGGTGAACGTTCCAGAAGAGGCAAAAACAACGGGGATGCGACCAGGCATTTGTCAAAGTCAGTACATGACCACTCATTGGCGGAGATGGAGATGCTGGGTTCACTGAAATTGAACGGATTTCTTTAAAGTCAAATAAAAATTATTGAGTTGCTGGAGAACTCTACAGTTTCTGTTATCAAACCATCACGGGCTGCTCTGGCTGTAATAGCTAGTGAAACTGCTATTAGCGCCGCTGAATTCTAATATAACCCTTACATTTGATACTTTGTTCAGAGGATGTGAAACGAACGATACAAGGCTTTGTGTCCCAACTCAGGTTTTTAACTGGAGGTAGAATCGAGGACCAGATCCGTAGTAGGGAGGTTTTCAGATTTCAGAAGAGTCTGGTGTTAAATCACTAACAGAAATTTAAAAAATGGATGATCAAACGAGTGAAGAACACTACATCAAGTAGAATGTCTGTTAGAGATGAATATCTTGAAGTTTGTTGGCATTCAGATCTCACCTGACCGTTACTAGTAAGAGGCGAAAACCTACTCATAATTAGCGTTGTGGACAGTGATGCTGATTTCGGCTGTGTGCTTAATCTGTTTCAGGGTTTCATTATATCACTGATTAAGACATTAGCATGATTGGGTAAATCAACATACTATTTATTAAACGAATAAATTATATACTATGGGTGGACTGAAGTTGAATGAGTTACATGGCCTAAGTTTGGGTATAATTTCAGAATCTTATGGTCAAGAAATAGGGGAAAGGAGCCCAGTTCTAAGAGGACTTCATCTTATTTGTCAGGTAGTTTGGCATATATGCATAGTCGGTCCCCAAAATGGTGTTCACCTTGAGAAATTAGGTGACCTTAAACATCGACATCCAAGCACCATGTCACTAAAGTAATTTAGGTTATTATCATGATGATCAGGGACATGTTGCTGCCGTACTATGTGTTGTCAGCTGCTGTGGGGATACACTGTCGCTTTAGAAGCCTATCGAATAGCTGGTGAGTAGAGTTGAGAGTATTTTGCCTCCAGCAACGTTCACAAAATGTCTGCCAGGAATATTTACTCGGGTCTGTGCTCCTTCCCGACCTTTCACTAATGGAGGCTGTTAAAAAGATAATATTCTCAAATAAAGTTTTATCACATATATATTTATCTAGCTAGACAGAGAGCCCATTACAAATCCCAAGGCCTAGTGTCTTCAGAATTGTGACATTTTCCAAGCACTGTCGGCTTATGAGCCTCTCATTCAGTGTAAAACTCACACCAGTATATTGCTGAAGTTCATATTTTTTGATGGGCTGGAAAGTTTCTTGTACATGGAATGAGTTTGGTAACCTATATCCGAGTCATTGTAGTTACCAAAATCACCAAGTGACACATTAAGTGAGACGTCAGTTTCCGTCCAGCATATATTTAGTAAGCGAAATGGCGAGCAAGTAAAGCGGTGAAGCCCACTTAAACACATTCACCATTCGTTGCCATTCTAAAGAAAAAAGATTTACAAAGGATTAAAGAGGTGTAGCCCTTTCTCGGTAGCTCAACTATTCTTTCCACATTAATGAATCTAAAATAATCC
>OX235272.1:94272182-94353189 GCA_944472155.2 Trichobilharzia szidati
CCGAACAGACGGCTTGTCAGACCGTTCAAGCTCCGGCCGCGCCGGCTCCTGTTCCCATCAAGACATCGAGTGTCGCCCTTCAGACCACCAAGTTCTCCAGTCTCTGTCAGACGACCAGTCAACTCATGACACAAGTCACCCCACCACCATACGTCGAGTCAGCACTATCGGCCGCCACCAAGGTCGACAAGGCAGTCACACGCGATGTGGGCATGCAGTTCGGATTGCGTGTTGCCACCCGTGTCATGAACTCCAGCTACCAAGTGAAGCAGACCACCAGCCACACCTTGACCGAAGCTGTCGGAGTAGCAGAGCAAGCCGTCCAAGTGACGCAACCCGAACGACCTGTCGTCGTCGGCCTTGAGCAGAAGGAGGTGAAGACTGTGAAGCCTGAACACATGATGTCAGTCAGCGCCTCATACGCAGAATCACCCGTCAAACAGCCAACACCACGTCAAACGACTGAGATCGCCACACAGACGACCAGTGTCACTGCACACGTCGTCGAGTCCAGTGAACACGTGATTGTTCAGAAGCCCAGCGTCCACGTCAAAGCCCCTCTCGTCACCGAGACCGTGGCATCAGAATCACCCAAACCTCAGGTTGTTCAGCCAGCACCACTAGTCGAAGCCACACATTTCGTCAAACGCACCACTGTCGACAAGCAAATCGACACAGTGCCGAAAGCCTCATCCGATGTCGGTGGACAGACCGACCTACACAAATCTCTGCTCGACAGTGAATGTCACTTGTCGTTGAAACGCACCGACGCCACGTTGCAGGCGAAACCTGCCCGATTGTGTATGGTGGACTCTCAGAGTGAGTTGCATGCACCAGTGAAAGTCGAGCCGCCAGTTGTTCCAGTTCAACAACCAGTGAAACGCACTCAAACATTGGAAGCCAGTATGCAGACGATGACGGAAGTGGCGTGTGTTGTGGACAGCGCGACCGGTGTGTCAATGAAGACGCCGGAAAGTATGCTGGATTCAGTCGCATCGTTTGTGAAGAGACCCAGTGTGAATGCTGAAGTGCAAGTGGGCAGAGTGAGCACACCTGTCGTCAGTCTTACCACGCACAAGTTAGAATCGAGACCGACAGAGCCGAGTCTGTGTACCAGTTGTGGACATCTGTATGTGAAGACCGAACAGACGGCTTGTCAGACCGTTCAAGCTCCGGCCGCGCCGGCTCCTGTCCCCATCAAGACATCGAGTGTCGCCCTTCAGACCACCAAGTTCTCCAGTCTCTGTCAGACGACCAGTCAACTCATGACACAAGTCACCCCACCACCATACGTCGAGTCAGCACTATCGGCCGCCACCAAGGTCGACAAGGCAGTCACACGCGATGTGGGCATGCAGTTCGGAATGCGTGTTGCCACCCGTGTCATGAACTCCAGCTACCAAGTGAAGCAGACCACCAGCCACACCTTGACCGAAGCTGTCGGAGTAGCAGAGCAAGCCGTCCAAGTGACGCAACCCGAACGACCTGTCGTCGTCGGCCTTGAGCAGAAGGAGGTGAAGACTGTGAAGCCTGAACACATGATGTCAGTCAGCGCCTCATACGCAGAATCACCCGTCAAACAGCCAACACCACGTCAAACGACTGAGATCGCCACACAGACGACCAGTGTCACTGCACACGTCGTCGAGTCCAGTGAACACGTGATTGTTCAGAAGCCCAGCGTCCACGTCAAAGCCCCTCTCGTCACCGAGACCGTGGCATCAGAATCACCCAAACCTCAGGTTGTTCAGCCAGCACCACTAGTCGAAGCCACACATTTCGTCAAACGCACCACTGTCGACAAGCAAATCGACACAGTGCCGAAAGCCTCATCCGATGTCGGTGGACAGACCGACCTACACAAATCTCTGCTCGACAGTGAATGTCACTTGTCGTTGAAACGCACCGACGCCACGTTGCAGGCGAAACCTGCCCGATTGTGTATGGTGGACTCTCAGAGTGAGTTGCATGCACCAGTGAAAGTCGAGCCGCCAGTTGTTCCAGTTCAACAACCAGTGAAACGCACTCAAACATTGGAAGCCAGTATGCAGACGATGACGGAAGTGGCGTGTGTTGTGGACAGCGCGACCGGTGTGTCAATGAAGACGCCGGAAAGTATGCTGGATTCAGTCGCATCGTTTGTGAAGAGACCCAGTGTGAATGCTGAAGTGCAAGTGGGCAGAGTGAGCACACCTGTCGTCAGTCTTACCACGCACAAGTTAGAATCGAGACCGACAGAGCCGAGTCTGTGTACCAGTTGTGGACATCTGTATGTGAAGACCGAACAGACGGCTTGTCAGACCGTTCAAGCTCCGGCCGCGCCGGCTCCTGTTCCCATCAAGACATCGAGTGTCGCCCTTCAGACCACCAAGTTCTCCAGTCTCTGTCAGACGACCAGTCAACTCATGACACAAGTCACCCCACCACCATACGTCGAGTCAGCACTATCGGCCGCCACCAAGGTCGACAAGGCAGTCACACGCGATGTGGGCATGCAGTTCGGAATGCGTGTTGCCACCCGTGTCATGAACTCCAGCTACCAAGTGAAGCAGACCACCAGCCACACCTTGACCGAAGCTGTCGGAGTAGCAGAGCAAGCCGTCCAAGTGACGCAACCCGAACGACCTGTCGTCGTCGGCCTTGAGCAGAAGGAGGTGAAGACTGTGAAGCCTGAACACATGATGTCAGTCAGCGCCTCATACGCAGAATCACCCGTCAAACAGCCAACACCACGTCAAACGACTGAGATCGCCACACAGACGACCAGTGTCACTGCACACGTCGTCGAGTCCAGTGAACACGTGATTGTTCAGAAGCCCAGCGTCCACGTCAAAGCCCCTCTCGTCACCGAGACCGTGGCATCAGAATCACCCAAACCTCAGGTTGTTCAGCCAGCACCACTAGTCGAAGCCACACATTTCGTCAAACGCACCACTGTCGACAAGCAAATCGACACAGTGCCGAAAGCCTCATCCGATGTCGGTGGACAGACCGACCTACACAAATCTCTGCTCGACAGTGAATGTCACTTGTCGTTGAAACGCACCGACGCCACGTTGCAGGCGAAACCTGCCCGATTGTGTATGGTGGACTCTCAGAGTGAGTTGCATGCACCAGTGAAAGTCGAGCCGCCAGTTGTTCCAGTTCAACAACCAGTGAAACGCACTCAAACATTGGAAGCCAGTATGCAGACGATGACGGAAGTGGCGTGTGTTGTGGACAGCGCGACCGGTGTGTCAATGAAGACGCCGGAAAGTATGCTGGATTCAGTCGCATCGTTTGTGAAGAGACCCAGTGTGAATGCTGAAGTGCAAGTGGGCAGAGTGAGCACACCTGTCGTCAGTCTTACCACGCACAAGTTAGAATCGAGACCGGCAGAGCCGAGTCTGTGTACCAGTTGTGGACATCTGTATGTGAAGACCGAACAGACGGCTTGTCAGACCGTTCAAGCTCCGGCCGCGCCGGCTCCTGTTCCCATCAAGACATCGAGTGTCGCCCTTCAGACCACCAAGTTCTCCAGTCTCTGTCAGACGACCAGTCAACTCATGACACAAGTCACCCCACCACCATACGTCGAGTCAGCACTATCGGCCGCCACCAAGGTCGACAAGGCAGTCACACGCGATGTGGGCATGCAGTTCGGAATGCGTGTTGCCACCCGTGTCATGAACTCCAGCTACCAAGTGAAGCAGACCACCAGCCACACCTTGACCGAAGCTGTCGGAGTAGCAGAGCAAGCCGTCCAAGTGACGCAACCCGAACGACCTGTCGTCGTCGGCCTTGAGCAGAAGGAGGTGAAGACTGTGAAGCCTGAACACATGATGTCAGTCAGCGCCTCATACGCAGAATCACCCGTCAAACAGCCAACACCACGTCAAACGACTGAGATCGCCACACAGACGACCAGTGTCACTGCACACGTCGTCGAGTCCAGTGAACACGTGATTGTTCAGAAGCCCAGCGTCCACGTCAAAGCCCCTCTCGTCACCGAGACCGTGGCATCAGAATCACCCAAACCTCAGGTTGTTCAGCCAGCACCACTAGTCGAAGCCACACATTTCGTCAAACGCACCACTGTCGACAAGCAAATCGACACAGTGCCGAAAGCCTCATCCGATGTCGGTGGACAGACCGACCTACACAAATCTCTGCTCGACAGTGAATGTCACTTGTCGTTGAAACGCACCGACGCCACGTTGCAGGCGAAACCTGCCCGATTGTGTATGGTGGACTCTCAGAGTGAGTTGCATGCACCAGTGAAAGTCGAGCCGCCAGTTGTTCCAGTTCAACAACCAGTGAAACGCACTCAAACATTGGAAGCCAGTATGCAGACGATGACGGAAGTGGCGTGTGTTGTGGACAGCGCGACCGGTGTGTCAATGAAGACGCCGGAAAGTATGCTGGATTCAGTCGCATCGTTTGTGAAGAGACCCAGTGTGAATGCTGAAGTGCAAGTGGGCAGAGTGAGCACACCTGTCGTCAGTCTTACCACGCACAAGTTAGAATCGAGACCGACAGAGCCGAGTCTGTGTACCAGTTGTGGACATCTGTATGTGAAGACCGAACAGACGGCTTGTCAGACCGTTCAAGCTCCGGCCGCGCCGGCTCCTGTTCCCATCAAGACATCGAGTGTCGCCCTTCAGACCACCAAGTTCTCCAGTCTCTGTCAGACGACCAGTCAACTCATGACACAAGTCACCCCACCACCATACGTCGAGTCAGCACTATCGGCCGCCACCAAGGTCGACAAGGCAGTCACACGCGATGTGGGCATGCAGTTCGGAATGCGTGTTGCCACCCGTGTCATGAACTCCAGCTACCAAGTGAAGCAGACCACCAGCCACACCTTGACCGAAGCTGTCGGAGTAGCAGAGCAAGCCGTCCAAGTGACGCAACCCGAACGACCTGTCGTCGTCGGCCTTGAGCAGAAGGAGGTGAAGACTGTGAAGCCTGAACACATGATGTCAGTCAGCGCCTCATACGCAGAATCACCCGTCAAACAGCCAACACCACGTCAAACGACTGAGATCGCCACACAGACGACCAGTGTCACTGCACACGTCGTCGAGTCCAGTGAACACGTGATTGTTCAGAAGCCCAGCGTCCACGTCAAAGCCCCTCTCGTCACCGAGACCGTGGCATCAGAATCACCCAAACCTCAGGTTGTTCAGCCAGCACCACTAGTCGAAGCCACACATTTCGTCAAACGCACCACTGTCGACAAGCAAATCGACACAGTGCCGAAAGCCTCATCCGATGTCGGTGGACAGACCGACCTACACAAATCTCTGCTCGACAGTGAATGTCACTTGTCGTTGAAACGCACCGACGCCACGTTGCAGGCGAAACCTGCCCGATTGTGTATGGTGGACTCTCAGAGTGAGTTGCATGCACCAGTGAAAGTCGAGCCGCCAGTTGTTCCAGTTCAACAACCAGTGAAACGCACTCAAACATTGGAAGCCAGTATGCAGACGATGACGGAAGTGGCGTGTGTTGTGGACAGCGCGACCGGTGTGTCAATGAAGACGCCGGAAAGTATGCTGGATTCAGTCGCATCGTTTGTGAAGAGACCCAGTGTGAATGCTGAAGTGCAAGTGGGCAGAGTGAGCACACCTGTCGTCAGTCTGACCACGCACAAGTTAGAATCGAGACCGGCAGAGCCGAGTCTGTGTACCAGTTGTGGACATCTGTATGTGAAGACCGAACAGACGGCTTGTCAGACCGTTCAAGCTCCGGCCGCGCCGGCTCCTGTTCCCATCAAGACATCGAGTGTCGCCCTTCAGACCACCAAGTTCTCCAGTCTCTGTCAGACGACCAGTCAACTCATGACACAAGTCACCCCACCACCATACGTCGAGTCAGCACTATCGGCCGCCACCAAGGTCGACAAGGCAGTCACACGCGATGTGGGCATGCAGTTCGGAATGCGTGTTGCCACCCGTGTCATGAACTCCAGCTACCAAGTGAAGCAGACCACCAGCCACACCTTGACCGAAGCTGTCGGAGTAGCAGAGCAAGCCGTCCAAGTGACGCAACCCGAACGACCTGTCGTCGTCGGCCTTGAGCAGAAGGAGGTGAAGACTGTGAAGCCTGAACACATGATGTCAGTCAGCGCCTCATACGCAGAATCACCCGTCAAACAGCCAACACCACGTCAAACGACTGAGATCGCCACACAGACGACCAGTGTCACTGCACACGTCGTCGAGTCCAGTGAACACGTGATTGTTCAGAAGCCCAGCGTCCACGTCAAAGCCCCTCTCGTCACCGAGACCGTGGCATCAGAATCACCCAAACCTCAGGTTGTTCAGCCAGCACCACTAGTCGAAGCCACACATTTCGTCAAACGCACCACTGTCGACAAGCAAATCGACACAGTGCCGAAAGCCTCATCCGATGTCGGTGGACAGACCGACCTACACAAATCTCTGCTCGACAGTGAATGTCACTTGTCGTTGAAACGCACCGACGCCACGTTGCAGGCGAAACCTGCCCGATTGTGTATGGTGGACTCTCAGAGTGAGTTGCATGCACCAGTGAAAGTCGAGCCGCCAGTTGTTCCAGTTCAACAACCAGTGAAACGCACTCAAACATTGGAAGCCAGTATGCAGACGATGACGGAAGTGGCGTGTGTTGTGGACAGCGCGACCGGTGTGTCAATGAAGACGCCGGAAAGTATGCTGGATTCAGTCGCATCGTTTGTGAAGAGACCCAGTGTGAATGCTGAAGTGCAAGTGGACAGAGTGAGCACACCTGTCGTCAGTCTTACCACGCACAAGTTAGAATCGAGACCGGCAGAGCCGAGTCTGTGTACCAGTTGTGGACATCTGTATGTGAAGACCGAACAGACGGCTTGTCAGACCGTTCAAGCTCCGGCCGCGCCGGCTCCTGTTCCCATCAAGACATCGAGTGTCGCCCTTCAGACCACCAAGTTCTCCAGTCTCTGTCAGACGACCAGTCAACTCATGACACAAGTCACCCCACCACCATACGTCGAGTCAGCACTATCGGCCGCCACCAAGGTCGACAAGGCAGTCACACGCGATGTGGGCATGCAGTTCGGAATGCGTGTTGCCACCCGTGTCATGAACTCCAGCTACCAAGTGAAGCAGACCACCAGCCACACCTTGACCGAAGCTGTCGGAGTAGCAGAGCAAGCCGTCCAAGTGACGCAACCCGAACGACCTGTCGTCGTCGGCCTTGAGCAGAAGGAGGTGAAGACTGTGAAGCCTGAACACATGATGTCAGTCAGCGCCTCATACGCAGAATCACCCGTCAAACAGCCAACACCACGTCAAACGACTGAGATCGCCACACAGACGACCAGTGTCACTGCACACGTCGTCGAGTCCAGTGAACACGTGATTGTTCAGAAGCCCAGCGTCCACGTCAAAGCCCCTCTCGTCACCGAGACCGTGGCATCAGAATCACCCAAACCTCAGGTTGTTCAGCCAGCACCACTAGTCGAAGCCACACATTTCGTCAAACGCACCACTGTCGACAAGCAAATCGACACAGTGCCGAAAGCCTCATCCGATGTCGGTGGACAGACCGACCTACACAAATCTCTGCTCGACAGTGAATGTCACTTGTCGTTGAAACGCACCGACGCCACGTTGCAGGCGAAACCTGCCCGATTGTGTATGGTGGACTCTCAGAGTGAGTTGCATGCACCAGTGAAAGTCGAGCCGCCAGTTGTTCCAGTTCAACAACCAGTGAAACGCACTCAAACATTGGAAGCCAGTATGCAGACGATGACGGAAGTGGCGTGTGTTGTGGACAGCGCGACCGGTGTGTCAATGAAGACGCCGGAAAGTATGCTGGATTCAGTCGCATCGTTTGTGAAGAGACCCAGTGTGAATGCTGAAGTGCAAGTGGACAGAGTGAGCACACCTGTCGTCAGTCTGACCACGCACAAGTTAGAATCGAGACCGGCAGAGCCGAGTCTGTGTACCAGTTGTGGACATCTGTATGTGAAGACCGAACAGACGGCTTGTCAGACCGTTCAAGCTCCGGCCGCGCCGGCTCCTGTTCCCATCAAGACATCGAGTGTCGCCCTTCAGACCACCAAGTTCTCCAGTCTCTGTCAGACGACCAGTCAACTCATGACACAAGTCACCCCACCACCATACGTCGAGTCAGCACTATCGGCCGCCACCAAGGTCGACAAGGCAGTCACACGCGATGTGGGCATGCAGTTCGGAATGCGTGTTGCCACCCGTGTCATGAACTCCAGCTACCAAGTGAAGCAGACCACCAGCCACACCTTGACCGAAGCTGTCGGAGTAGCAGAGCAAGCCGTCCAAGTGACGCAACCCGAACGACCTGTCGTCGTCGGCCTTGAGCAGAAGGAGGTGAAGACTGTGAAGCCTGAACACATGATGTCAGTCAGCGCCTCATACGCAGAATCACCCGTCAAACAGCCAACACCACGTCAAACGACTGAGATCGCCACACAGACGACCAGTGTCACTGCACACGTCGTCGAGTCCAGTGAACACGTGATTGTTCAGAAGCCCAGCGTCCACGTCAAAGCCCCTCTCGTCACCGAGACCGTGGCATCAGAATCACCCAAACCTCAGGTTGTTCAGCCAGCACCACTAGTCGAAGCCACACATTTCGTCAAACGCACCACTGTCGACAAGCAAATCGACACAGTGCCGAAAGCCTCATCCGATGTCGGTGGACAGACCGACCTACACAAATCTCTGCTCGACAGTGAATGTCACTTGTCGTTGAAACGCACCGACGCCACGTTGCAGGCGAAACCTGCCCGATTGTGTATGGTGGACTCTCAGAGTGAGTTGCATGCACCAGTGAAAGTCGAGCCGCCAGTTGTTCCAGTTCAACAACCAGTGAAACGCACTCAAACATTGGAAGCCAGTATGCAGACGATGACGGAAGTGGCGTGTGTTGTGGACAGCGCGACCGGTGTGTCAATGAAGACGCCGGAAAGTATGCTGGATTCAGTCGCATCGTTTGTGAAGAGACCCAGTGTGAATGCTGAAGTGCAAGTGGGCAGAGTGAGCACACCTGTCGTCAGTCTGACCACGCACAAGTTAGAATCGAGACCGGCAGAGCCGAGTCTGTGTACCAGTTGTGGACATCTGTATGTGAAGACCGAACAGACGGCTTGTCAGACCGTTCAAGCTCCGGCCGCGCCGGCTCCTGTTCCCATCAAGACATCGAGTGTCGCCCTTCAGACCACCAAGTTCTCCAGTCTCTGTCAGACGACCAGTCAACTCATGACACAAGTCACCCCACCACCATACGTCGAGTCAGCACTATCGGCCGCCACCAAGGTCGACAAGGCAGTCACACGCGATGTGGGCATGCAGTTCGGAATGCGTGTTGCCACCCGTGTCATGAACTCCAGCTACCAAGTGAAGCAGACCACCAGCCACACCTTGACCGAAGCTGTCGGAGTAGCAGAGCAAGCCGTCCAAGTGACGCAACCCGAACGACCTGTCGTCGTCGGCCTTGAGCAGAAGGAGGTGAAGACTGTGAAGCCTGAACACATGATGTCAGTCAGCGCCTCATACGCAGAATCACCCGTCAAACAGCCAACACCACGTCAAACGACTGAGATCGCCACACAGACGACCAGTGTCACTGCACACGTCGTCGAGTCCAGTGAACACGTGATTGTTCAGAAGCCCAGCGTCCACGTCAAAGCCCCTCTCGTCACCGAGACCGTGGCATCAGAATCACCCAAACCTCAGGTTGTTCAGCCAGCACCACTAGTCGAAGCCACACATTTCGTCAAACGCACCACTGTCGACAAGCAAATCGACACAGTGCCGAAAGCCTCATCCGATGTCGGTGGACAGACCGACCTACACAAATCTCTGCTCGACAGTGAATGTCACTTGTCGTTGAAACGCACCGACGCCACGTTGCAGGCGAAACCTGCCCGATTGTGTATGGTGGACTCTCAGAGTGAGTTGCATGCACCAGTGAAAGTCGAGCCGCCAGTTGTTCCAGTTCAACAACCAGTGAAACGCACTCAAACATTGGAAGCCAGTATGCAGACGATGACGGAAGTGGCGTGTGTTGTGGACAGCGCGACCGGTGTGTCAATGAAGACGCCGGAAAGTATGCTGGATTCAGTCGCATCGTTTGTGAAGAGACCCAGTGTGAATGCTGAAGTGCAAGTGGACAGAGTGAGCACACCTGTCGTCAGTCTTACCACGCACAAGTTAGAATCGAGACCGGCAGAGCCGAGTCTGTGTACCAGTTGTGGACATCTGTATGTGAAGACCGAACAGACGGCTTGTCAGACCGTTCAAGCTCCGGCCGCGCCGGCTCCTGTTCCCATCAAGACATCGAGTGTCGCCCTTCAGACCACCAAGTTCTCCAGTCTCTGTCAGACGACCAGTCAACTCATGACACAAGTCACCCCACCACCATACGTCGAGTCAGCACTATCGGCCGCCACCAAGGTCGACAAGGCAGTCACACGCGATGTGGGCATGCAGTTCGGAATGCGTGTTGCCACCCGTGTCATGAACTCCAGCTACCAAGTGAAGCAGACCACCAGCCACACCTTGACCGAAGCTGTCGGAGTAGCAGAGCAAGCCGTCCAAGTGACGCAACCCGAACGACCTGTCGTCGTCGGCCTTGAGCAGAAGGAGGTGAAGACTGTGAAGCCTGAACACATGATGTCAGTCAGCGCCTCATACGCAGAATCACCCGTCAAACAGCCAACACCACGTCAAACGACTGAGATCGCCACACAGACGACCAGTGTCACTGCACACGTCGTCGAGTCCAGTGAACACGTGATTGTTCAGAAGCCCAGCGTCCACGTCAAAGCCCCTCTCGTCACCGAGACCGTGGCATCAGAATCACCCAAACCTCAGGTTGTTCAGCCAGCACCACTAGTCGAAGCCACACATTTCGTCAAACGCACCACTGTCGACAAGCAAATCGACACAGTGCCGAAAGCCTCATCCGATGTCGGTGGACAGACCGACCTACACAAATCTCTGCTCGACAGTGAATGTCACTTGTCGTTGAAACGCACCGACGCCACGTTGCAGGCGAAACCTGCCCGATTGTGTATGGTGGACTCTCAGAGTGAGTTGCATGCACCAGTGAAAGTCGAGCCGCCAGTTGTTCCAGTTCAACAACCAGTGAAACGCACTCAAACATTGGAAGCCAGTATGCAGACGATGACGGAAGTGGCGTGTGTTGTGGACAGCGCGACCGGTGTGTCAATGAAGACGCCGGAAAGTATGCTGGATTCAGTCGCATCGTTTGTGAAGAGACCCAGTGTGAATGCTGAAGTGCAAGTGGACAGAGTGAGCACACCTGTCGTCAGTCTGACCACGCACAAGTTAGAATCGAGACCGGCAGAGCCGAGTCTGTGTACCAGTTGTGGACATCTGTATGTGAAGACCGAACAGACGGCTTGTCAGACCGTTCAAGCTCCGGCCGCGCCGGCTCCTGTTCCCATCAAGACATCGAGTGTCGCCCTTCAGACCACCAAGTTCTCCAGTCTCTGTCAGACGACCAGTCAACTCATGACACAAGTCACCCCACCACCATACGTCGAGTCAGCACTATCGGCCGCCACCAAGGTCGACAAGGCAGTCACACGCGATGTGGGCATGCAGTTCGGAATGCGTGTTGCCACCCGTGTCATGAACTCCAGCTACCAAGTGAAGCAGACCACCAGCCACACCTTGACCGAAGCTGTCGGAGTAGCAGAGCAAGCCGTCCAAGTGACGCAACCCGAACGACCTGTCGTCGTCGGCCTTGAGCAGAAGGAGGTGAAGACTGTGAAGCCTGAACACATGATGTCAGTCAGCGCCTCATACGCAGAATCACCCGTCAAACAGCCAACACCACGTCAAACGACTGAGATCGCCACACAGACGACCAGTGTCACTGCACACGTCGTCGAGTCCAGTGAACACGTGATTGTTCAGAAGCCCAGCGTCCACGTCAAAGCCCCTCTCGTCACCGAGACCGTGGCATCAGAATCACCCAAACCTCAGGTTGTTCAGCCAGCACCACTAGTCGAAGCCACACATTTCGTCAAACGCACCACTGTCGACAAGCAAATCGACACAGTGCCGAAAGCCTCATCCGATGTCGGTGGACAGACCGACCTACACAAATCTCTGCTCGACAGTGAATGTCACTTGTCGTTGAAACGCACCGACGCCACGTTGCAGGCGAAACCTGCCCGATTGTGTATGGTGGACTCTCAGAGTGAGTTGCATGCACCAGTGAAAGTCGAGCCGCCAGTTGTTCCAGTTCAACAACCAGTGAAACGCACTCAAACATTGGAAGCCAGTATGCAGACGATGACGGAAGTGGCGTGTGTTGTGGACAGCGCGACCGGTGTGTCAATGAAGACGCCGGAAAGTATGCTGGATTCAGTCGCATCGTTTGTGAAGAGACCCAGTGTGAATGCTGAAGTGCAAGTGGGCAGAGTGAGCACACCTGTCGTCAGTCTTACCACGCACAAGTTAGAATCGAGACCGGCAGAGCCGAGTCTGTGTACCAGTTGTGGACATCTGTATGTGAAGACCGAACAGACGGCTTGTCAGACCGTTCAAGCTCCGGCCGCGCCGGCTCCTGTTCCCATCAAGACATCGAGTGTCGCCCTTCAGACCACCAAGTTCTCCAGTCTCTGTCAGACGACCAGTCAACTCATGACACAAGTCACCCCACCACCATACGTCGAGTCAGCACTATCGGCCGCCACCAAGGTCGACAAGGCAGTCACACGCGATGTGGGCATGCAGTTCGGAATGCGTGTTGCCACCCGTGTCATGAACTCCAGCTACCAAGTGAAGCAGACCACCAGCCACACCTTGACCGAAGCTGTCGGAGTAGCAGAGCAAGCCGTCCAAGTGACGCAACCCGAACGACCTGTCGTCGTCGGCCTTGAGCAGAAGGAGGTGAAGACTGTGAAGCCTGAACACATGATGTCAGTCAGCGCCTCATACGCAGAATCACCCGTCAAACAGCCAACACCACGTCAAACGACTGAGATCGCCACACAGACGACCAGTGTCACTGCACACGTCGTCGAGTCCAGTGAACACGTGATTGTTCAGAAGCCCAGCGTCCACGTCAAAGCCCCTCTCGTCACCGAGACCGTGGCATCAGAATCACCCAAACCTCAGGTTGTTCAGCCAGCACCACTAGTCGAAGCCACACATTTCGTCAAACGCACCACTGTCGACAAGCAAATCGACACAGTGCCGAAAGCCTCATCCGATGTCGGTGGACAGACCGACCTACACAAATCTCTGCTCGACAGTGAATGTCACTTGTCGTTGAAACGCACCGACGCCACGTTGCAGGCGAAACCTGCCCGATTGTGTATGGTGGACTCTCAGAGTGAGTTGCATGCACCAGTGAAAGTCGAGCCGCCAGTTGTTCCAGTTCAACAACCAGTGAAACGCACTCAAACATTGGAAGCCAGTATGCAGACGATGACGGAAGTGGCGTGTGTTGTGGACAGCGCGACCGGTGTGTCAATGAAGACGCCGGAAAGTATGCTGGATTCAGTCGCATCGTTTGTGAAGAGACCCAGTGTGAATGCTGAAGTGCAAGTGGACAGAGTGAGCACACCTGTCGTCAGTCTGACCACGCACAAGTTAGAATCGAGACCGGCAGAGCCGAGTCTGTGTACCAGTTGTGGACATCTGTATGTGAAGACCGAACAGACGGCTTGTCAGACCGTTCAAGCTCCGGCCGCGCCGGCTCCTGTTCCCATCAAGACATCGAGTGTCGCCCTTCAGACCACCAAGTTCTCCAGTCTCTGTCAGACGACCAGTCAACTCATGACACAAGTCACCCCACCACCATACGTCGAGTCAGCACTATCGGCCGCCACCAAGGTCGACAAGGCAGTCACACGCGATGTGGGCATGCAGTTCGGAATGCGTGTTGCCACCCGTGTCATGAACTCCAGCTACCAAGTGAAGCAGACCACCAGCCACACCTTGACCGAAGCTGTCGGAGTAGCAGAGCAAGCCGTCCAAGTGACGCAACCCGAACGACCTGTCGTCGTCGGCCTTGAGCAGAAGGAGGTGAAGACTGTGAAGCCTGAACACATGATGTCAGTCAGCGCCTCATACGCAGAATCACCCGTCAAACAGCCAACACCACGTCAAACGACTGAGATCGCCACACAGACGACCAGTGTCACTGCACACGTCGTCGAGTCCAGTGAACACGTGATTGTTCAGAAGCCCAGCGTCCACGTCAAAGCCCCTCTCGTCACCGAGACCGTGGCATCAGAATCACCCAAACCTCAGGTTGTTCAGCCAGCACCACTAGTCGAAGCCACACATTTCGTCAAACGCACCACTGTCGACAAGCAAATCGACACAGTGCCGAAAGCCTCATCCGATGTCGGTGGACAGACCGACCTACACAAATCTCTGCTCGACAGTGAATGTCACTTGTCGTTGAAACGCACCGACGCCACGTTGCAGGCGAAACCTGCCCGATTGTGTATGGTGGACTCTCAGAGTGAGTTGCATGCACCAGTGAAAGTCGAGCCGCCAGTTGTTCCAGTTCAACAACCAGTGAAACGCACTCAAACATTGGAAGCCAGTATGCAGACGATGACGGAAGTGGCGTGTGTTGTGGACAGCGCGACCGGTGTGTCAATGAAGACGCCGGAAAGTATGCTGGATTCAGTCGCATCGTTTGTGAAGAGACCCAGTGTGAATGCTGAAGTGCAAGTGGACAGAGTGAGCACACCTGTCGTCAGTCTGACCACGCACAAGTTAGAATCGAGACCGGCAGAGCCGAGTCTGTGTACCAGTTGTGGACATCTGTATGTGAAGACCGAACAGACGGCTTGTCAGACCGTTCAAGCTCCGGCCGCGCCGGCTCCTGTTCCCATCAAGACATCGAGTGTCGCCCTTCAGACCACCAAGTTCTCCAGTCTCTGTCAGACGACCAGTCAACTCATGACACAAGTCACCCCACCACCATACGTCGAGTCAGCACTATCGGCCGCCACCAAGGTCGACAAGGCAGTCACACGCGATGTGGGCATGCAGTTCGGAATGCGTGTTGCCACCCGTGTCATGAACTCCAGCTACCAAGTGAAGCAGACCACCAGCCACACCTTGACCGAAGCTGTCGGAGTAGCAGAGCAAGCCGTCCAAGTGACGCAACCCGAACGACCTGTCGTCGTCGGCCTTGAGCAGAAGGAGGTGAAGACTGTGAAGCCTGAACACATGATGTCAGTCAGCGCCTCATACGCAGAATCACCCGTCAAACAGCCAACACCACGTCAAACGACTGAGATCGCCACACAGACGACCAGTGTCACTGCACACGTCGTCGAGTCCAGTGAACACGTGATTGTTCAGAAGCCCAGCGTCCACGTCAAAGCCCCTCTCGTCACCGAGACCGTGGCATCAGAATCACCCAAACCTCAGGTTGTTCAGCCAGCACCACTAGTCGAAGCCACACATTTCGTCAAACGCACCACTGTCGACAAGCAAATCGACACAGTGCCGAAAGCCTCATCCGATGTCGGTGGACAGACCGACCTACACAAATCTCTGCTCGACAGTGAATGTCACTTGTCGTTGAAACGCACCGACGCCACGTTGCAGGCGAAACCTGCCCGATTGTGTATGGTGGACTCTCAGAGTGAGTTGCATGCACCAGTGAAAGTCGAGCCGCCAGTTGTTCCAGTTCAACAACCAGTGAAACGCACTCAAACATTGGAAGCCAGTATGCAGACGATGACGGAAGTGGCGTGTGTTGTGGACAGCGCGACCGGTGTGTCAATGAAGACGCCGGAAAGTATGCTGGATTCAGTCGCATCGTTTGTGAAGAGACCCAGTGTGAATGCTGAAGTGCAAGTGGACAGAGTGAGCACACCTGTCGTCAGTCTGACCACGCACAAGTTAGAATCGAGACCGGCAGAGCCGAGTCTGTGTACCAGTTGTGGACATCTGTATGTGAAGACCGAACAGACGGCTTGTCAGACCGTTCAAGCTCCGGCCGCGCCGGCTCCTGTTCCCATCAAGACATCGAGTGTCGCCCTTCAGACCACCAAGTTCTCCAGTCTCTGTCAGACGACCAGTCAACTCATGACACAAGTCACCCCACCACCATACGTCGAGTCAGCACTATCGGCCGCCACCAAGGTCGACAAGGCAGTCACACGCGATGTGGGCATGCAGTTCGGAATGCGTGTTGCCACCCGTGTCATGAACTCCAGCTACCAAGTGAAGCAGACCACCAGCCACACCTTGACCGAAGCTGTCGGAGTAGCAGAGCAAGCCGTCCAAGTGACGCAACCCGAACGACCTGTCGTCGTCGGCCTTGAGCAGAAGGAGGTGAAGACTGTGAAGCCTGAACACATGATGTCAGTCAGCGCCTCATACGCAGAATCACCCGTCAAACAGCCAACACCACGTCAAACGACTGAGATCGCCACACAGACGACCAGTGTCACTGCACACGTCGTCGAGTCCAGTGAACACGTGATTGTTCAGAAGCCCAGCGTCCACGTCAAAGCCCCTCTCGTCACCGAGACCGTGGCATCAGAATCACCCAAACCTCAGGTTGTTCAGCCAGCACCACTAGTCGAAGCCACACATTTCGTCAAACGCACCACTGTCGACAAGCAAATCGACACAGTGCCGAAAGCCTCATCCGATGTCGGTGGACAGACCGACCTACACAAATCTCTGCTCGACAGTGAATGTCACTTGTCGTTGAAACGCACCGACGCCACGTTGCAGGCGAAACCTGCCCGATTGTGTATGGTGGACTCTCAGAGTGAGTTGCATGCACCAGTGAAAGTCGAGCCGCCAGTTGTTCCAGTTCAACAACCAGTGAAACGCACTCAAACATTGGAAGCCAGTATGCAGACGATGACGGAAGTGGCGTGTGTTGTGGACAGCGCGACCGGTGTGTCAATGAAGACGCCGGAAAGTATGCTGGATTCAGTCGCATCGTTTGTGAAGAGACCCAGTGTGAATGCTGAAGTGCAAGTGGACAGAGTGAGCACACCTGTCGTCAGTCTGACCACGCACAAGTTAGAATCGAGACCGGCAGAGCCGAGTCTGTGTACCAGTTGTGGACATCTGTATGTGAAGACCGAACAGACGGCTTGTCAGACCGTTCAAGCTCCGGCCGCGCCGGCTCCTGTTCCCATCAAGACATCGAGTGTCGCCCTTCAGACCACCAAGTTCTCCAGTCTCTGTCAGACGACCAGTCAACTCATGACACAAGTCACCCCACCACCATACGTCGAGTCAGCACTATCGGCCGCCACCAAGGTCGACAAGGCAGTCACACGCGATGTGGGCATGCAGTTCGGAATGCGTGTTGCCACCCGTGTCATGAACTCCAGCTACCAAGTGAAGCAGACCACCAGCCACACCTTGACCGAAGCTGTCGGAGTAGCAGAGCAAGCCGTCCAAGTGACGCAACCCGAACGACCTGTCGTCGTCGGCCTTGAGCAGAAGGAGGTGAAGACTGTGAAGCCTGAACACATGATGTCAGTCAGCGCCTCATACGCAGAATCACCCGTCAAACAGCCAACACCACGTCAAACGACTGAGATCGCCACACAGACGACCAGTGTCACTGCACACGTCGTCGAGTCCAGTGAACACGTGATTGTTCAGAAGCCCAGCGTCCACGTCAAAGCCCCTCTCGTCACCGAGACCGTGGCATCAGAATCACCCAAACCTCAGGTTGTTCAGCCAGCACCACTAGTCGAAGCCACACATTTCGTCAAACGCACCACTGTCGACAAGCAAATCGACACAGTGCCGAAAGCCTCATCCGATGTCGGTGGACAGACCGACCTACACAAATCTCTGCTCGACAGTGAATGTCACTTGTCGTTGAAACGCACCGACGCCACGTTGCAGGCGAAACCTGCCCGATTGTGTATGGTGGACTCTCAGAGTGAGTTGCATGCACCAGTGAAAGTCGAGCCGCCAGTTGTTCCAGTTCAACAACCAGTGAAACGCACTCAAACATTGGAAGCCAGTATGCAGACGATGACGGAAGTGGCGTGTGTTGTGGACAGCGCGACCGGTGTGTCAATGAAGACGCCGGAAAGTATGCTGGATTCAGTCGCATCGTTTGTGAAGAGACCCAGTGTGAATGCTGAAGTGCAAGTGGACAGAGTGAGCACACCTGTCGTCAGTCTGACCACGCACAAGTTAGAATCGAGACCGGCAGAGCCGAGTCTGTGTACCAGTTGTGGACATCTGTATGTGAAGACCGAACAGACGGCTTGTCAGACCGTTCAAGCTCCGGCCGCGCCGGCTCCTGTTCCCATCAAGACATCGAGTGTCGCCCTTCAGACCACCAAGTTCTCCAGTCTCTGTCAGACGACCAGTCAACTCATGACACAAGTCACCCCACCACCATACGTCGAGTCAGCACTATCGGCCGCCACCAAGGTCGACAAGGCAGTCACACGCGATGTGGGCATGCAGTTCGGAATGCGTGTTGCCACCCGTGTCATGAACTCCAGCTACCAAGTGAAGCAGACCACCAGCCACACCTTGACCGAAGCTGTCGGAGTAGCAGAGCAAGCCGTCCAAGTGACGCAACCCGAACGACCTGTCGTCGTCGGCCTTGAGCAGAAGGAGGTGAAGACTGTGAAGCCTGAACACATGATGTCAGTCAGCGCCTCATACGCAGAATCACCCGTCAAACAGCCAACACCACGTCAAACGACTGAGATCGCCACACAGACGACCAGTGTCACTGCACACGTCGTCGAGTCCAGTGAACACGTGATTGTTCAGAAGCCCAGCGTCCACGTCAAAGCCCCTCTCGTCACCGAGACCGTGGCATCAGAATCACCCAAACCTCAGGTTGTTCAGCCAGCACCACTAGTCGAAGCCACACATTTCGTCAAACGCACCACTGTCGACAAGCAAATCGACACAGTGCCGAAAGCCTCATCCGATGTCGGTGGACAGACCGACCTACACAAATCTCTGCTCGACAGTGAATGTCACTTGTCGTTGAAACGCACCGACGCCACGTTGCAGGCGAAACCTGCCCGATTGTGTATGGTGGACTCTCAGAGTGAGTTGCATGCACCAGTGAAAGTCGAGCCGCCAGTTGTTCCAGTTCAACAACCAGTGAAACGCACTCAAACATTGGAAGCCAGTATGCAGACGATGACGGAAGTGGCGTGTGTTGTGGACAGCGCGACCGGTGTGTCAATGAAGACGCCGGAAAGTATGCTGGATTCAGTCGCATCGTTTGTGAAGAGACCCAGTGTGAATGCTGAAGTGCAAGTGGACAGAGTGAGCACACCTGTCGTCAGTCTGACCACGCACAAGTTAGAATCGAGACCGGCAGAGCCGAGTCTGTGTACCAGTTGTGGACATCTGTATGTGAAGACCGAACAGACGGCTTGTCAGACCGTTCAAGCTCCGGCCGCGCCGGCTCCTGTTCCCATCAAGACATCGAGTGTCGCCCTTCAGACCACCAAGTTCTCCAGTCTCTGTCAGACGACCAGTCAACTCATGACACAAGTCACCCCACCACCATACGTCGAGTCAGCACTATCGGCCGCCACCAAGGTCGACAAGGCAGTCACACGCGATGTGGGCATGCAGTTCGGAATGCGTGTTGCCACCCGTGTCATGAACTCCAGCTACCAAGTGAAGCAGACCACCAGCCACACCTTGACCGAAGCTGTCGGAGTAGCAGAGCAAGCCGTCCAAGTGACGCAACCCGAACGACCTGTCGTCGTCGGCCTTGAGCAGAAGGAGGTGAAGACTGTGAAGCCTGAACACATGATGTCAGTCAGCGCCTCATACGCAGAATCACCCGTCAAACAGCCAACACCACGTCAAACGACTGAGATCGCCACACAGACGACCAGTGTCACTGCACACGTCGTCGAGTCCAGTGAACACGTGATTGTTCAGAAGCCCAGCGTCCACGTCAAAGCCCCTCTCGTCACCGAGACCGTGGCATCAGAATCACCCAAACCTCAGGTTGTTCAGCCAGCACCACTAGTCGAAGCCACACATTTCGTCAAACGCACCACTGTCGACAAGCAAATCGACACAGTGCCGAAAGCCTCATCCGATGTCGGTGGACAGACCGACCTACACAAATCTCTGCTCGACAGTGAATGTCACTTGTCGTTGAAACGCACCGACGCCACGTTGCAGGCGAAACCTGCCCGATTGTGTATGGTGGACTCTCAGAGTGAGTTGCATGCACCAGTGAAAGTCGAGCCGCCAGTTGTTCCAGTTCAACAACCAGTGAAACGCACTCAAACATTGGAAGCCAGTATGCAGACGATGACGGAAGTGGCGTGTGTTGTGGACAGCGCGACCGGTGTGTCAATGAAGACGCCGGAAAGTATGCTGGATTCAGTCGCATCGTTTGTGAAGAGACCCAGTGTGAATGCTGAAGTGCAAGTGGACAGAGTGAGCACACCTGTCGTCAGTCTGACCACGCACAAGTTAGAATCGAGACCGGCAGAGCCGAGTCTGTGTACCAGTTGTGGACATCTGTATGTGAAGACCGAACAGACGGCTTGTCAGACCGTTCAAGCTCCGGCCGCGCCGGCTCCTGTTCCCATCAAGACATCGAGTGTCGCCCTTCAGACCACCAAGTTCTCCAGTCTCTGTCAGACGACCAGTCAACTCATGACACAAGTCACCCCACCACCATACGTCGAGTCAGCACTATCGGCCGCCACCAAGGTCGACAAGGCAGTCACACGCGATGTGGGCATGCAGTTCGGAATGCGTGTTGCCACCCGTGTCATGAACTCCAGCTACCAAGTGAAGCAGACCACCAGCCACACCTTGACCGAAGCTGTCGGAGTAGCAGAGCAAGCCGTCCAAGTGACGCAACCCGAACGACCTGTCGTCGTCGGCCTTGAGCAGAAGGAGGTGAAGACTGTGAAGCCTGAACACATGATGTCAGTCAGCGCCTCATACGCAGAATCACCCGTCAAACAGCCAACACCACGTCAAACGACTGAGATCGCCACACAGACGACCAGTGTCACTGCACACGTCGTCGAGTCCAGTGAACACGTGATTGTTCAGAAGCCCAGCGTCCACGTCAAAGCCCCTCTCGTCACCGAGACCGTGGCATCAGAATCACCCAAACCTCAGGTTGTTCAGCCAGCACCACTAGTCGAAGCCACACATTTCGTCAAACGCACCACTGTCGACAAGCAAATCGACACAGTGCCGAAAGCCTCATCCGATGTCGGTGGACAGACCGACCTACACAAATCTCTGCTCGACAGTGAATGTCACTTGTCGTTGAAACGCACCGACGCCACGTTGCAGGCGAAACCTGCCCGATTGTGTATGGTGGACTCTCAGAGTGAGTTGCATGCACCAGTGAAAGTCGAGCCGCCAGTTGTTCCAGTTCAACAACCAGTGAAACGCACTCAAACATTGGAAGCCAGTATGCAGACGATGACGGAAGTGGCGTGTGTTGTGGACAGCGCGACCGGTGTGTCAATGAAGACGCCGGAAAGTATGCTGGATTCAGTCGCATCGTTTGTGAAGAGACCCAGTGTGAATGCTGAAGTGCAAGTGGACAGAGTGAGCACACCTGTCGTCAGTCTGACCACGCACAAGTTAGAATCGAGACCGGCAGAGCCGAGTCTGTGTACCAGTTGTGGACATCTGTATGTGAAGACCGAACAGACGGCTTGTCAGACCGTTCAAGCTCCGGCCGCGCCGGCTCCTGTTCCCATCAAGACATCGAGTGTCGCTCTTCAAACAAGCAAGTTCGCGAGTATATGCCAGGCCGCAAGTCAGTTCGCCACCCCTGTTGTCATTCCTGAGAAGCCTGCACCATCTGTATCGACCTACGTGGACTCGGAGTTATCTGCGCACACAAAGGTTGATCAACCCGTCAAACATGATGTCAGTGTACAGTTCGCCACTTCTGTACCCACTCGTATCATGAGTACCAGCTACCAAGTGAAACAGACCACCAGCCACACCTTGACCGAAGCAGTCGGAGTAGCAGAGCAAGCCGTCCAAGTGACGCAACCCGAACGACCTGTCGTCGTCGGCCTTGAGCAGAAGGAGGTGAAGACTGTGAAGCCTGAACACATGCTATCAGTTAGTGCCTCATACGCAGAATCGCCCGTCAAACAACCAGCACCACGTCAAACGATTGAGATCGCCACACAGACGACCAGTGTCACTGCACACGTCGTCGAGTCCAGTGAACACGTGATTGTTCAGAAGCCCAGCGTCCACGTCAAAGCCCCTCTCGTCACCGAGACCGTGGCATCAGAATCACCCAAACCTCAGGTTGTTCAACCAGCACCACTAGTCGAAACCACACAATTCGTCAAACACACCACTGTCGACAAGCAAATCGACACAGTGCCGAAAGCCTCATCCGATGTCGGTGGACAGACCGACCTACACAAATCTCTGCTCGACAGTGAATGTCACTTGTCGTTGAAACGCACCGACGCCACGTTGCAGGCGAAACCTGCCCGATTGTGTATGGTGGACTCTCAGAGTGAGTTGCATGCACCAGTGAAAGTCGAGCCGCCAGTTGTTCCAGTTCAACAACCAGTGAAACGCACTCAAACATTGGAAGCCAGTATGCAGACGATGACGGAAGTGGCGTGTGTTGTGGACAGCGCGACCGGTGTGTCAATGAAGACGCCGGAAAGTATGCTGGATTCAGTCGCATCGTTTGTGAAGAGACCCAGTGTGAATGCTGAAGTGCAAGTGGACAGAGTGAGCACACCTGTCGTCAGTCTGACCACGCACAAGTTAGAATCGAGACCGGCAGAGCCGAGTCTGTGTACCAGTTGTGGACATCTGTATGTGAAGACCGAACAGACGGCTTGTCAGACCGTTCAAGCTCCGGCCGCGCCGGCTCCTGTTCCCATCAAGACATCGAGTGTCGCTCTTCAAACAAGCAAGTTCGCGAGTATATGCCAGGCCGCAAGTCAGTTCGCCACCCCTGTTGTCATTCCTGAGAAGCCTGCACCATCTGTATCGACCTACGTGGACTCGGAGTTATCTGCGCACACAAAGGTTGATCAACCCGTCAAACATGATGTCAGTGTACAGTTCGCCACTTCTGTACCCACTCGTATCATGAGTACCAGCTACCAAGTGAAACAGACCACCAGCCACACCTTGACCGAAGCAGTCGGAGTAGCAGAGCAAGCCGTCCAAGTGACGCAACCCGAACGACCTGTCGTCGTCGGCCTTGAGCAGAAGGAGGTGAAGACTGTGAAGCCTGAACACATGCTATCAGTTAGTGCCTCATACGCAGAATCGCCCGTCAAACAACCAGCACCACGTCAAACGATTGAGATCGCCACACAGACGACCAGTGTCACTGCACACGTCGTCGAGTCCAGTGAACACGTGATTGTTCAGAAGCCCAGCGTCCACGTCAAAGCCCCTCTCGTCACCGAGACCGTGGCATCAGAATCACCCAAACCTCAGGTTGTTCAACCAGCACCACTAGTCGAAACCACACAATTCGTCAAACACACCACTGTCGACAAGCAAATCGACACAGTGCCGAAAGCCTCATCCGATGTCGGTGGACAGACCGACCTACACAAATCTCTGCTCGACAGTGAATGTCACTTGTCGTTGAAACGCACCGACGCCACGTTGCAGGCGAAACCTGCCCGATTGTGTATGGTGGACTCTCAGAGTGAGTTGCATGCACCAGTGAAAGTCGAGCCGCCAGTTGTTCCAGTTCAACAACCAGTGAAACGCACTCAAACATTGGAAGCCAGTATGCAGACGATGACGGAAGTGGCGTGTGTTGTGGACAGCGCGACCGGTGTGTCAATGAAGACGCCGGAAAGTATGCTGGATTCAGTCGCATCGTTTGTGAAGAGACCCAGTGTGAATGCTGAAGTGCAAGTGGACAGAGTGAGCACACCTGTCGTCAGTCTGACCACGCACAAGTTAGAATCGAGACCGGCAGAGCCGAGTCTGTGTACCAGTTGTGGACATCTGTATGTGAAGACCGAACAGACGGCTTGTCAGACCGTTCAAGCTCCGGCCGCGCCGGCTCCTGTTCCCATCAAGACATCGAGTGTCGCTCTTCAAACAAGCAAGTTCGCGAGTATATGCCAGGCCGCAAGTCAGTTCGCCACCCCTGTTGTCATTCCTGAGAAGCCTGCACCATCTGTATCGACCTACGTGGACTCGGAGTTATCTGCGCACACAAAGGTTGATCAACCCGTCAAACATGATGTCAGTGTACAGTTCGCCACTTCTGTACCCACTCGTATCATGAGTACCAGCTACCAAGTGAAACAGACCACCAGCCACACCTTGACCGAAGCAGTCGGAGTAGCAGAGCAAGCCGTCCAAGTGACGCAACCCGAACGACCTGTCGTCGTCGGCCTTGAGCAGAAGGAGGTGAAGACTGTGAAGCCTGAACACATGCTATCAGTTAGTGCCTCATACGCAGAATCGCCCGTCAAACAACCAGCACCACGTCAAACGATTGAGATCGCCACACAGACGACCAGTGTCACTGCACACGTCGTCGAGTCCAGTGAACACGTGATTGTTCAGAAGCCCAGCGTCCACGTCAAAGCCCCTCTCGTCACCGAGACCGTGGCATCAGAATCACCCAAACCTCAGGTTGTTCAACCAGCACCACTAGTCGAAACCACACAATTCGTCAAACACACCACTGTCGACAAGCAAATCGACACAGTGCCGAAAGCCTCATCCGATGTCGGTGGACAGACCGACCTACACAAATCTCTGCTCGACAGTGAATGTCACTTGTCGTTGAAACGCACCGACGCCACGTTGCAGGCGAAACCTGCCCGATTGTGTATGGTGGACTCTCAGAGTGAGTTGCATGCACCAGTGAAAGTCGAGCCGCCAGTTGTTCCAGTTCAACAACCAGTGAAACGCACTCAAACATTGGAAGCCAGTATGCAGACGATGACGGAAGTGGCGTGTGTTGTGGACAGCGCGACCGGTGTGTCAATGAAGACGCCGGAAAGTATGCTGGATTCAGTCGCATCGTTTGTGAAGAGACCCAGTGTGAATGCTGAAGTGCAAGTGGACAGAGTGAGCACACCTGTCGTCAGTCTGACCACGCACAAGTTAGAATCGAGACCGGCAGAGCCGAGTCTGTGTACCAGTTGTGGACATCTGTATGTGAAGACCGAACAGACGGCTTGTCAGACCGTTCAAGCTCCGGCCGCGCCGGCTCCTGTTCCCATCAAGACATCGAGTGTCGCTCTTCAAACAAGCAAGTTCGCGAGTATATGCCAGGCCGCAAGTCAGTTCGCCACCCCTGTTGTCATTCCTGAGAAGCCTGCACCATCTGTATCGACCTACGTGGACTCGGAGTTATCTGCGCACACAAAGGTTGATCAACCCGTCAAACATGATGTCAGTGTACAGTTCGCCACTTCTGTACCCACTCGTATCATGAGTACCAGCTACCAAGTGAAACAGACCACCAGCCACACCTTGACCGAAGCAGTCGGAGTAGCAGAGCAAGCCGTCCAAGTGACGCAACCCGAACGACCTGTCGTCGTCGGCCTTGAGCAGAAGGAGGTGAAGACTGTGAAGCCTGAACACATGCTATCAGTTAGTGCCTCATACGCAGAATCGCCCGTCAAACAACCAGCACCACGTCAAACGATTGAGATCGCCACACAGACGACCAGTGTCACTGCACACGTCGTCGAGTCCAGTGAACACGTGATTGTTCAGAAGCCCAGCGTCCACGTCAAAGCCCCTCTCGTCACCGAGACCGTGGCATCAGAATCACCCAAACCTCAGGTTGTTCAACCAGCACCACTAGTCGAAACCACACAATTCGTCAAACACACCACTGTCGACAAGCAAATCGACACAGTGCCGAAAGCCTCATCCGATGTCGGTGGACAGACCGACCTACACAAATCTCTGCTCGACAGTGAATGTCACTTGTCGTTGAAACGCACCGACGCCACGTTGCAGGCGAAACCTGCCCGATTGTGTATGGTGGACTCTCAGAGTGAGTTGCATGCACCAGTGAAAGTCGAGCCGCCAGTTGTTCCAGTTCAACAACCAGTGAAACGCACTCAAACATTGGAAGCCAGTATGCAGACGATGACGGAAGTGGCGTGTGTTGTGGACAGCGCGACCGGTGTGTCAATGAAGACGCCGGAAAGTATGCTGGATTCAGTCGCATCGTTTGTGAAGAGACCCAGTGTGAATGCTGAAGTGCAAGTGGACAGAGTGAGCACACCTGTCGTCAGTCTGACCACGCACAAGTTAGAATCGAGACCGGCAGAGCCGAGTCTGTGTACCAGTTGTGGACATCTGTATGTGAAGACCGAACAGACGGCTTGTCAGACCGTTCAAGCTCCGGCCGCGCCGGCTCCTGTTCCCATCAAGACATCGAGTGTCGCTCTTCAAACAAGCAAGTTCGCGAGTATATGCCAGGCCGCAAGTCAGTTCGCCACCCCTGTTGTCATTCCTGAGAAGCCTGCACCATCTGTATCGACCTACGTGGACTCGGAGTTATCTGCGCACACAAAGGTTGATCAACCCGTCAAACATGATGTCAGTGTACAGTTCGCCACTTCTGTACCCACTCGTATCATGAGTACCAGCTACCAAGTGAAACAGACCACCAGCCACACCTTGACCGAAGCAGTCGGAGTAGCAGAGCAAGCCGTCCAAGTGACGCAACCCGAACGACCTGTCGTCGTCGGCCTTGAGCAGAAGGAGGTGAAGACTGTGAAGCCTGAACACATGCTATCAGTTAGTGCCTCATACGCAGAATCGCCCGTCAAACAACCAGCACCACGTCAAACGATTGAGATCGCCACACAGACGACCAGTGTCACTGCACACGTCGTCGAGTCCAGTGAACACGTGATTGTTCAGAAGCCCAGCGTCCACGTCAAAGCCCCTCTCGTCACCGAGACCGTGGCATCAGAATCACCCAAACCTCAGGTTGTTCAACCAGCACCACTAGTCGAAACCACACAATTCGTCAAACACACCACTGTCGACAAGCAAATCGACACAGTGCCGAAAGCCTCATCCGATGTCGGTGGACAGACCGACCTACACAAATCTCTGCTCGACAGTGAATGTCACTTGTCGTTGAAACGCACCGACGCCACGTTGCAGGCGAAACCTGCCCGATTGTGTATGGTGGACTCTCAGAGTGAGTTGCATGCACCAGTGAAAGTCGAGCCGCCAGTTGTTCCAGTTCAACAACCAGTGAAACGCACTCAAACATTGGAAGCCAGTATGCAGACGATGACGGAAGTGGCGTGTGTTGTGGACAGCGCGACCGGTGTGTCAATGAAGACGCCGGAAAGTATGCTGGATTCAGTCGCATCGTTTGTGAAGAGACCCAGTGTGAATGCTGAAGTGCAAGTGGACAGAGTGAGCACACCTGTCGTCAGTCTGACCACGCACAAGTTAGAATCGAGACCGGCAGAGCCGAGTCTGTGTACCAGTTGTGGACATCTGTATGTGAAGACCGAACAGACGGCTTGTCAGACCGTTCAAGCTCCGGCCGCGCCGGCTCCTGTTCCCATCAAGACATCGAGTGTCGCTCTTCAAACAAGCAAGTTCGCGAGTATATGCCAGGCCGCAAGTCAGTTCGCCACCCCTGTTGTCATTCCTGAGAAGCCTGCACCATCTGTATCGACCTACGTGGACTCGGAGTTATCTGCGCACACAAAGGTTGATCAACCCGTCAAACATGATGTCAGTGTACAGTTCGCCACTTCTGTACCCACTCGTATCATGAGTACCAGCTACCAAGTGAAACAGACCACCAGCCACACCTTGACCGAAGCAGTCGGAGTAGCAGAGCAAGCCGTCCAAGTGACGCAACCCGAACGACCTGTCGTCGTCGGCCTTGAGCAGAAGGAGGTGAAGACTGTGAAGCCTGAACACATGCTATCAGTTAGTGCCTCATACGCAGAATCGCCCGTCAAACAACCAGCACCACGTCAAACGATTGAGATCGCCACACAGACGACCAGTGTCACTGCACACGTCGTCGAGTCCAGTGAACACGTGATTGTTCAGAAGCCCAGCGTCCACGTCAAAGCCCCTCTCGTCACCGAGACCGTGGCATCAGAATCACCCAAACCTCAGGTTGTTCAACCAGCACCACTAGTCGAAACCACACAATTCGTCAAACACACCACTGTCGACAAGCAAATCGACACAGTGCCGAAAGCCTCATCCGATGTCGGTGGACAGACCGACCTACACAAATCTCTGCTCGACAGTGAATGTCACTTGTCGTTGAAACGCACCGACGCCACGTTGCAGGCGAAACCTGCCCGATTGTGTATGGTGGACTCTCAGAGTGAGTTGCATGCACCAGTGAAAGTCGAGCCGCCAGTTGTTCCAGTTCAACAACCAGTGAAACGCACTCAAACATTGGAAGCCAGTATGCAGACGATGACGGAAGTGGCGTGTGTTGTGGACAGCGCGACCGGTGTGTCAATGAAGACGCCGGAAAGTATGCTGGATTCAGTCGCATCGTTTGTGAAGAGACCCAGTGTGAATGCTGAAGTGCAAGTGGACAGAGTGAGCACACCTGTCGTCAGTCTGACCACGCACAAGTTAGAATCGAGACCGGCAGAGCCGAGTCTGTGTACCAGTTGTGGACATCTGTATGTGAAGACCGAACAGACGGCTTGTCAGACCGTTCAAGCTCCGGCCGCGCCGGCTCCTGTTCCCATCAAGACATCGAGTGTCGCTCTTCAAACAAGCAAGTTCGCGAGTATATGCCAGGCCGCAAGTCAGTTCGCCACCCCTGTTGTCATTCCTGAGAAGCCTGCACCATCTGTATCGACCTACGTGGACTCGGAGTTATCTGCGCACACAAAGGTTGATCAACCCGTCAAACATGATGTCAGTGTACAGTTCGCCACTTCTGTACCCACTCGTATCATGAGTACCAGCTACCAAGTGAAACAGACCACCAGCCACACCTTGACCGAAGCAGTCGGAGTAGCAGAGCAAGCCGTCCAAGTGACGCAACCCGAACGACCTGTCGTCGTCGGCCTTGAGCAGAAGGAGGTGAAGACTGTGAAGCCTGAACACATGCTATCAGTTAGTGCCTCATACGCAGAATCGCCCGTCAAACAACCAGCACCACGTCAAACGATTGAGATCGCCACACAGACGACCAGTGTCACTGCACACGTCGTCGAGTCCAGTGAACACGTGATTGTTCAGAAGCCCAGCGTCCACGTCAAAGCCCCTCTCGTCACCGAGACCGTGGCATCAGAATCACCCAAACCTCAGGTTGTTCAGCCAGCACCACTAGTCGAAACCACACAATTCGTCAAACACACCACTGTCGACAAGCAAATCGACACAGTGCCGAAAGCCTCATCCGATGTCGGTGGACAGACCGACCTACACAAATCTCTGCTCGACAGTGAATGTCACTTGTCGTTGAAACGCACCGACGCCACGTTGCAGGCGAAACCTGCCCGATTGTGTATGGTGGACTCTCAGAGTGAGTTGCATGCACCAGTGAAAGTCGAGCCGCCAGTTGTTCCAGTTCAACAACCAGTGAAACGCACTCAAACATTGGAAGCCAGTATGCAGACGATGACGGAAGTGGCGTGTGTTGTGGACAGCGCGACCGGTGTGTCAATGAAGACGCCGGAAAGTATGCTGGATTCAGTCGCATCGTTTGTGAAGAGACCCAGTGTGAATGCTGAAGTGCAAGTGGACAGAGTGAGCACACCTGTCGTCAGTCTGACCACGCACAAGTTAGAATCGAGACCGGCAGAGCCGAGTCTGTGTACCAGTTGTGGACATCTGTATGTGAAGACCGAACAGACGGCTTGTCAGACCGTTCAAGCTCCGGCCGCGCCCGCTCCTGTTCCTATCGTCGTTGAATCCACTGAACACTTTTCTTGCGAGGAGCCGATTCATCCTGTCAGTTCCGCTCTCGTAACCCAATCTCTCTCATATGACTTTAGGAAGTTTTCTTCGGATTCTGCGGTTTCTTTTGTTGATTCAGCCTGTCAAACTTATCCTTTTATTTCTGTTTCTGATATCTCCAAATCCCATGTCTCTGAGTTGGTTGATAAAGTTGTTTGCACACCTGTATTTGCTTGTTCGAGTGTCGCTGTTCAATCTTCTCTGCCTGTTACTGTTGTGGACAATTCCCTTGGTTTACTTTTGTCTTCGTCTATTTCTAGCCCTTATGTTACTGCCACTTCTCACGTGTCTGCTTCTCGTGATGTTGCTCTTGCTCTATGTGATTCTTCATCTTACCACTTAATTGATCATGAATCTTTGCCTGCTCCTGTCACTGAAGAGGAGGTTCCACTTGATTCTGGAGACCTTGAGTGGGAAGTGGTTGATGATCATTTGAAGGTGCTACAGCCTAGTTTAATTAATATTTCTGTTCAAACAGAAGAACAGTACATTCAGAGGTCTGAGTCACATCATGAATTTTTACGCTCTGTATCTGCTAGTCAGACTACTCTTCACACAGCTATTAACAGGAAAAACTTCTCAGTTCAGTATATCTATGAGCCACTTCAAGAAAATATTGGTTGTCAAACTCAACTTTTAACACAGGACATTTCGAAAACAGTTAAAATTTCTAGTCAAGATTGTGAAACAATGACCGATGAAACAGAGCCTCAAGTTGCAGTTTTACTTCAGAATATAAGTTCTACAGATATACGTGAGAGACTTATTGAACGCTACTACTATTCATCACCTCGTACCACAGTACTTGTTAGTGATGCAGAAACACAAGTCAATCTGATAAGTACAGCATATAGAGGACATACAACAAGAGATTTCTATTTGAAAGAAACTTCTATGGACTATCGTGTTAGAAATTTCAAAGAAAGTGAAGACACTATAATAGAAGAGTCTAGTGAACATGATGATAGTGACAATGGTGTACCAGTCACATCAACTGAATCCTATTCTGAGCATATTAAACATTTACTGCGTGAAGGAAGTGTAACAGAAGTTTGGGAAAAAACTCAACCAAGTCATTCTGTTTATGAAAGTTATCAAAGTCGACGAGAATATGGATCAGTTCGTGAACAAGCCTCTATGGCTATGGAAGAACCAGTTGCAGCAGCAGATGTTGGCATTCAGATTACATTTGATTCACACACTCATTCTTCACCTTCGGATACAGAAATATCAAGATCTGAATCGCCTTTAAGTGGATCAAGTTACACCTATGAAGCCTATATGATCCGTTCAAGGTTAGGACAAATCTGTGAAGTTCAATGTCAATTCTGTCCAACGCATATAACATCAGCCTCTCAAACAGAACATTATGGACATGGAATTCAAAGTGAACGACGTGAAACCCTAAGTGAAGATATTTTTGATAGTTATCATAGAAAATTGATAAAAGATGAAATTGCAGAAGCATGGACACAAGTTGAACATGATTCATACAAAGAAACACAATTAGAACAAATCACTGAACCTATTGATATAATTGAAGAACGTTTTCTTGAAATCACTGAGAAAAAGAGTAAAAAAGTCTATAGTCAAATTAAAATCACTGAAGAATACACAGAGGATGAAGATTTAATTGTTTGTGAACTTGGTGTACAAACTGATCCTCACGATGATCATCTATATCATAGTACACCGAAAGAAACTTATACCTCTATGACTTCACGCGGAGAAACTGAGAAACATTTAGTTCATGAAAGCATCCAGACATCAGTGATTCACCTAGCCAATATTATTGCTACAGGTGACTTAGAATGGGCTGATTCAGATTTACGTGAAGTAATCAAAACTGGTATCAAATTTATTGGCAGTGATATTCATAAATTTGAAGAAACCTCTCTTCGAACATACAAAACACAACATTCACGGTTCGAATACGATTCGCCTGAAAAAGTATTTGTCACTACCGGTACTCAAGTGATTCCAATAGAATTAAATCTAGAGAAAAGATTTCAGAAGGAATGGACAACTGAAACAATGTCGGTACATCATAAAGCATCAGAATCATTCCAACAAGATTCGGATATTTCTGATAAAGTAGAAATGCTTACAGAAGGTATTCATCACACGTAAGTAATGAAATATTTTTCTGAGATTTTTGTAAATTGCTCTATAATTTTCATGTGTTAGCTTGTAGAGATTTGATTCGTATTTCAAGTTTGACCTTAGATCGATATCAGTTAGAGAACTATTTCAAATAACTAGGGAGTACTTGACATCTGTTTCGACCTAGTAAATAAATATAATGCGTTTTACCTTACTAAAAAAAGTCCGTTACCAATTCTTATATCTTCTGCCCTTGTAGTATGACCATTGATTGATACAACTAGTAGACTTGTGAGTCTACTCTTCCAATCAGTATTCACAGCGTTGCAAATATGGACGGGATTCAGACTTAATCCCTCAGATGGTAGCTTTGCACCACTGGCCTTTCGACCAGGCACATATACCACTTGTCTGAACCTGCGGTTCCTCTCATACTAAACAGGATTACCACAGCAACGGCCAGATTGTACTTCACTGATTACTGTACTCATTAGTAGGGTAAAACCAACCTGTCTCACGACGGTCTAAACCCAGCTCACGCTCCCTATTAGTGGGTGAACAATCCAGAGCTTAGTGAATTCTGCTTCACAATGATAGGAAGAGCCGACATCGAAGGATCAAACAGCGATGTCGCTAAGATCGCTTGGCCGCCACAAGCCAGTTATCCCTGTGGTAACTTTTCTGATACCTCTTGCTTCAAACTCTGAAAATAATATTCAAAAGGATCGATAGGCCACGCTTTCACGGTCTGTATTCGTACTGAAATTCGAAATCAAGTAAGCTTTCGCCATTTTACTCTACGCCAGGTTTCTGTCCTGACTCAGCTCACTATAGGACACCTGCGTTACCACTTGACAGATGTACCGCCCCAGTCAAACTCCCCGCCTGACGTAGTCTTCAGAATGAGTCGCACATTACATCAAGACTCAAACACCGCAATCTGCACCACGATTCAGCTGATATGAACATGACACTGACACACGCAGCGTTAGACCACGTATGCCAGCATGCGCTTCACACCAAAATACCAATTCGTTCACGTTTCACTGAATAAGTAAAGAATAATAATAATAATGATTTACTTTATTCCAAAAACAGTACTTGTGATACAGAATGGAATTTTCAGCATTAATCACAATATTGCATCTAATTTCCTCAAATTATAAATAAAATTAATCACACAGAAAATTTTCCACATTTACAATAGGGGTAATGTCAAAAACATGCAGCATATAAAATGGAAATAATAATAGTGATAACAGCTAAGGTAATAATAATAATACAAGTGAAAATTGCCATGGGCTTGTTTCACACAGTATTGTCGATGCGGTATAGAAATCCTAGCATTTTTAAAAATATTGAATATAATGTTCTATTTACATGATATGGTGAGGGGAAAAACAAAGATTACAGCAGTCATAGAGATAAGTTGGTGTTTGCAATTATGAAAGTAAAACAAAGAAGCAACAGGACCATAAATATAATAGAAATAATAAAAGTAAAACTTGAAGGTATATAAGGATGGATGGAGGAAATTGTTTATTTACTAGATGAAAAAATGTTAGTTAATTCTTGCCTGACACTACTTTCATCACATAAAATACGTGCCAAGTATGGTATCATAGAATTTTTATACTTAGACTTGTGAGCATACAGGTTTCTGAAGTTACTTCTTGTTCTAACTGAGGAGATGCAAGGTGAAAGCTGAGGGTAAAGTGGATGCTCCAAGTCAGACAAAATCCCTTTAGCAAATTTACTGCACGAAGTCAAGTGCCTATCGACAACGACGTTAACTATGTGGTCCACTGGGACACCACTCACCCTACTGACTGACAGTCTTCAGCATTCTACGAATAGTGACATAGTCCTTTTTAAGCAAACCAGGAAAGAATAAGGGTGAACAATAAAGAAGAATAGGTAGGATACAAGAGTTTATAAACTGTAAGAGGAGCGGTTGAGTTATACCCGAGTGCCTTAACTTCTTAATGAAAAATGTCAGGCGGAATATTTTACTGCAGATCGCTAAGACATGGGAAGACAAGGAGAGATCAGACAGCAGTGGTATTTCACTGACGCCAGGCGCCGGAACACCTAGCTCCCGCCTATTCTACATCCATCATACACGGAGAGATTTAAAAAGATAGAAAATCAATCAACAAGTCAACTATCTATCCAATATTACTTAGCAGGCAGTAATTGAAAAAGATTAGATTTATTGATAGACTAATTATAGCTGTTCACTTCATGTACAGAATTAAGGGCATATAACAACAAAACTAGAGGGTGTATACCACACAGGGAGATAATTACTACGGATTAAATAAAATGTTGATACACCAAATGATACAAATCCCAAGGGAAATCAATAAAGACGTAGTATGCAAAATACAAACTCATACTACTTGCTACTGATAAGTAGTATAAGATTAAGCACAAAAGAAACAGTTGTAAAGGTTTAATTTGAAAGGAACTGACCCACACATAGTTTTTAAAGTGATACATCTATGAAATTAGTGTATAATCATCGGTTAATAAGAGACTAACTGAAATGAAAATATACTCGGTCGGCCACTTTGTTGTTTTCTAAAAGATTTTCAAACCTAAACCTCAATTTTTAATAGATCATTTCATGAATTGATGGTGTTTTCTGGGAGGCACTTCCATTAGAATTGAAAAGAATCATTTTCCCATTGGAATTTAAAACAAGCAGCAAAAGTTAATAAATAAGGGCTTAACAAATCCATATATATCACTGCATGTAGAGTATTCAATTGAAGAGTTATGAATTTGTAGTCTCCATGTCAGCACCCATTTCATAGGAATTCCCCTGTGAAGTAGTATACCCATTTCATTTAGTCATCTTAATTTCCTCCTGTTCTCGGCAGTCCTCTTTAGTTGGCCCCATGATCGCCTACACCCTCGAACCCACACCTAACTCGTCGTCGTTTTCCACTCAGGTCCTAATCGAGTTACAGCTTCTCTCACGATGTCATCCAGTAGTCTCCTCAGTATGTGCTGGATCCATCTCTATTTTCTTCTATACATAGTTCCTGATTGATTTGTTCCCTGATTTTCTTATTGTTAATCCAATCTGCACGACCATCTGATCTTCAGTGTGGAGCCAGAGAAGGTGGCTGTTGGTAAAAGTCCACAACCTGTTAGAAATGCTTTTCGTGATGTTTGCACCAAATTTCTTACGCATTTAGAAGAACTGACTGACTAAACATTGATGTTGAAAACCTGAATCTTGTACTTTATTCTGAGTAGATCAGATTTCCAAACTTATTTCAGAGTGTTGAACACGTCTACCTTGCCTTTCCGATCCTAGCTGGTTTCGACATCTTCATTGATGCCTGCTGTAACTCTCGCTTATTAAAACATCCCACTTGGTTCATTTATTGCAAGGTTATGAAAACAACTTGTTTTTCCAATAGAATTAAAAAAACTTAAGTGTAATGTATGTTCAACATTAAATCATATGAAGGTAATAAAATTCATTCAAAAATATCAAAAGAATGGTTACTGAACAAAGAATATTCCTTTCAATAATCGCTCCTTCTTCATCAGGTGCTATAGTTATATGCATCCATAATAGTGAATGAATAAATTAGTGTTATTAACAACATTAATGTTGTTTAAATAACTTCGAATCAATAATAATAATATCAGTGGATTACAGTTCTATAGTATCAGTATAACAATACACTGAATATCAAACAGACAAATTAGGAAAAATGATAAAACAAACTCATGAATTTATAATCTCCACTGAAAGCTGGTCAGGTCAGTAGTAATGGTTTGACTTGCTTCTTTTGTCAACAAAGCACTGGTTGTTTCAGGTGAATCGCGATAGCCTGTGCTGTTTGAAGCATGCGGTTATTGCTCCAGGAACTTGATTTTTCGTGCTCGAGAACATCTCACAGTATGGTTAAATAAAGGTGTAGTAAAAACCATCAACAGTTCGATATTAGACCACCTGGTCAAAACCGGCCACAAGGCCGACCAGCATTGAAGAATCCTTCTCTATCATGTACCGGGTACCAAATAAATTGTACAAAAACATCGAGGTACTGCATGCTCCAAACAGCACAGGCTATCACGATACGCGTGAAACAACCAGTGCATTGTGTGTAGAAGAAGCAAATCCGGCCAGCCACTACTACTGCCCTGGTCGGCCTTCAGTGGAGACTACAAATTCATAAATTTATATAATTATATCTTCTGATATTCAATTTATTGTTATGTCGATGCTATGGGACTGTAATCCATTGATATTATTATTGATTCGATGTTATTTAAACAACATTAATCTTGTTAATAACACCAATTCATTCACTATTATGTATATATAACTATAGAACCTGATGATGAAGAACAAGTTATCGAAAAGAATATTCTTTGTTCACTAACCAGTCTTTCGGAAATTATAATGAACATTTTTAATTAGTCAAAAATAGCATATCAGTAATCCTTTTTGATGACTATTAGGACTTGAGATGCGCTATTCTTGATATCTAACACGCTTTTGATAAACTGACCTACATTTAATTCTTGTTCATCTGCTCTTTTCTTTTATTAATCTATTTAAAAATTAACTTATGAATTGCTTAATTTTACTGTGACTGTAAGTGTGTTAACTCTTTGCTTCCAATTGCTGTCAACTGAAATTCATACACAACTGATATCAATTGTACGATTCCCTAGTAGGACAGTTAGTCACACTGTTTGAACAACTCCAAACTTCTATACTTGACTATGGATTGATGTGATATCAGTTAGAGACCGGTTGAAAACCACCAATGAGTACTGGATAGTTGTTTCGTCCTTGTTTCGGACTCATCTACACTGCACACCCACCAGTATTCGGACCCATAACCTTGAAAATTAATCTGATTTTCGCCAGTAACTGGCTGCAATTACCTGGAGTTCTAGTGAGAAATCATAACCGGTTGTGTCCACCAGGTCGGTGGTGAGAACATATACTCACAAATGAGATCGGCTGGTGATCGCTCGAAAGTCACATATTGGTAGAAGTTAGAATTCATGGGCTGGTCGGAATGGCCCAGGAGCATCCCTTGCAACCGGAAGGTCCTGGCTTCGAATTCATGTAGATGTGTACCGCCGTAGGGTCCCAAACTAGGACAAAAAAGCCGTCCATTACTCCCTAGTGGTTTTGAATAGTCCCGTAACTGATATCAATCTTGGGTGAGAAAAGCGAAACAAATCAAGTCCCTGAAAAAACTAACTCCTGAAGAATTCGAGGTTGTTTTCCTACTCACCTTAACTAGAGATAATGCTCATGGCGTTATGTGGGCATCTATCCTGATAGACGTGGGCTTTGGTCACACGACTGGCTGACTGCTTAACTTGGCTCACCTAACCTGGTGGCGCGGCTATTCTTAACACCGTCCCCAACTAATGAAGGGAGGATATAATACTTCCGTTTGTTCAAAGATGTATTTAAGGCAAAAAACATACAAAGATGATAAGAATACACCAACTCAATACAATACAGCCACCTGTAGTCTCTGTTCCCTTGAAAATCCATTTATCTTCCATGTGTGTTCATCAGTGCAAACAAACAAGTTAGCCACTGAAGGTTAACCTCACACCCAACCTCCCCTCTTCCATGAGGTCATTGCCAGCTGGTAAACTAGGTGGTCTAAGAGTTCACCGGTGGGGAAGAGAACCTGGATCGACGCAAAAGCCGTTTTCCACTGGGTTGCTTATTTCAAAATTAGGGTATTAATTCTACCAACTGATAATAATGTAATGGTACTGGGTTTAGTGTATGAGGACAGGATCAATAATGTATTTGTCTTTGGTGTCATATGATTATACAATTACAATGATAAATATTCTGGTCCGTGAGTACTGGAAACGGTTTTTTTGCGTGGATTTACCAAAAGTACTTTCGTCATTTTGTGGAAATGTATATCCATCGGCTGTTCAATCATAGACTGTGCACCAACTACTCACGTGGTCGGAATTCAATTCCTGGCTAACGCCCTCCTAAACCTCGATTAGTTTAATAGCGTATAGTTACCCTAGAAAAGAAAGAGAGGAGGAAAGCTGTGAGGCTAGCGGGCATACTGCATAAAAACGACACCATCATTAATGAAATTTCATAACTCTGAGTTCTACAACTATTATACTACCGATTAATTGAGATAAGTAGTTGTACACTTGTCATAACAACCAGCAGCGCTTACTAGCTAGATTAGAGTGATCTAAACACCGAATGCCCATTTCGCTAATTTGAAGCTGAGCTCATCAGCTGACAGAGCCGGATTAGTTCAACCGTTGACCATAAAGGTTTATATCCTGTGTGAAATCTCAACAGTTTAGACAAAAAGCAGTCTAGTCTGATGATGCTTGACGAATTATTATTTACTATCACTATTCCCTTGGATTCCGAGTGGAACATAGGGATTCAACAACACATCTCCACTTTGTTCTATTCTCTGTTCTTCTCTTCAGCCGGCTGAGCCCACGACTGCCCATAATCTCTCATCTCCTCCACCAACTCACATGATCTCCTCCATGCCACCCTAATACCAACGACCCACTCATCGCTTCCCACTGGGATTCCACCTTAGCGAAAGCCTGTACTGAGCGTGATGTCATTCGATGGCCTCCTCAATGTTTTCCCCATCCATCTTTACCTTCTCCTACATATTTGTTGAGTGATCGGCTCTTTCTTGTTGGTTTTTTCCCATAGTTTGTTGTTGCTTATTCTTTCTGCATGGCCATTTGATTTCCAATATGGAGCCAGCGAAGGTTGCAGCTGTTGATACAAGTCCGTAACTTGTTGGAAATCCTTTTTGTGACACGTCGAATTTCTGACCCGTATAGAAGAACCGAATTCACACTGGTATTGAAAATCTGAATCCTGTTCTTTATGCTGAGCGGGGAAGATTTCCAAACTGGTTTCAGGTTGATGAAGGCGTACCTCGCTTTTCCTATTCCGGCTAGCTTTGACATCTTCATCCGTGCCATCCCCCTGTATTTGAAACGATGCTTCCTGGCCAGATAAGTGAAGGAGGTAACCTCTGTGAAATCCCTCCCTTTGATGGTGATTGGTGCTGGTTGTTGTTGATGTTCGTTGTCTGCCTATCTTCATCACCTCCATCTTCTCGACACTCACTTGGAGTCCTGTCTTCGCTGCTCGCATCTTCTGTTATTCTGTTGGTTTTCGCCTGCCTGCAAGTCTTTGAGTTTGTATGACATTAGATATATATCATCTACACGTGAAATCCAGATCTTCTAGAACCTTCTCATCGGTGGTCCTGAGTATTCCTTACTCCTCACTTCCCACTGTCTGACGCATGATCCATTCCACCACAATTTGAGAATATCGTCGTTGGTGATAATAGGCAGCCAGCCTTGTCTTACTCCTGTATTCACCTCAAAGGCCTCACCGGATTTTCCGTTGTGGATCACTTGACACATGGCACTGTCATATAGCTAGCTGTTAAATGAGGTCGATAAATATTTGAGTACTGCACGCCGTAGTGTTGAAGCAGTTTCCAAATTACTTCTCGCTCAACGTTTAATAATAATTTGCTTTATTCCAAAACAGTACATGTGATACAGAATGGAATTCTCAGCATTTTTACTACTGTATTACATCCAGTTAGTACATTATCAAATTCTACATAGATTAAGGAAATCTCAATTCATTATTACAACAGCACATTGGCATGTCGGTAGCAAAGGTAAAGCTGAAACAGTGTTTGAAGGTGTTAGAAAAGTAGGAGCTGTCATATTTACTGGCGTAAGCGAGAAAGAAGCAAAGCAGCACATAATGGAAAAAAGAGAGAGAGAAAAGGAAAAGAAAGAAAGAAAAAGTTGTACCTATAAATGATATGAGTTGAAAAGACGAGATCCAGTTTTACTACTGACTATTTAATGAATTATAGGTGTCACGCCTAATGCTCCCCTTATCGCACAGAACACGAGCCAAGTAGGGTATGGTTGAGTTTTTGTACTTGCTGGTGCGAGCATACAGTTTTCTATATAGGCTTCTGGCTTTACCTGATGAGATGCAGGGGGAGAGTTGTGAGTGAAGAGGGTGGTGTGAGTTAGATAAAGTGGATGTGGCCCATTTTTCATATGAGTCCATGTGCCTGTCGACCAGAACATTAACAAGCTGGTTAAGTGGCACATTGCTTACCCTGCTCACAACCTTTAACATCCTGCGTAATATGTTATAATCTTTCTTCAGTAGCCCGGTAAAAACTAAGCGGAAACAGTAGAGAATAATAGGCAGAATGCGAGAATTAACGAATTGTAGGAGTAAGGGTTGGGTTGTCTGTCTAACGTTGTCTGTCTAATGCCTTTTTGAAGCCAATGAAAGAGGTTGAGGTAGAGGTTTGACTGCCATTCTATGTTTTGTTCGATGACGATGCGTAGAGTTGTAGTTTGATCAGCACATGAATCCAGCTTGTTGCGTGCGGCTGGTGGAGTTCTGTATGCAGTGCATCCTTTATTCTCTCCAGGTTGATACGACTTAGTATTTTACTTGGCATGGATAAGAGCATTACTCCACGCCATTTCTTGTACAGGCCTAAATCGCCTAAGGTGAGGTTAATATGCGTGTAGTAGAAGCATAAAATCTACCTATGATGAAGGTTTTCAACTAGCTGACTAATTACAACTATAGAATCTAAAGTAGTGAGTCTTCCACATGACAGTCTAACTTAAATTATTAGATGTGTAAATTATGTTTGCTGATATTAACATACGTGTGTGTGTTTCTCTATTCTACAGGCCAAAGATCTTAGTGCAACTACGTCAAAGAACATTACAGTATGAATTATTTGAATCCCAATATTCAACAACCAGTATGCATTGGAATAATATTCGTGAAGTAGCCAGTCCAAGAACAGGATTATTCGCTCCTGTTGCAATGGCAATAAGAAGAGGATGGATAAGATTAGGTGAAGTGAATGAATATATTGATCCAATGACTGGTGTAGCCATTCCCTTAGAAACAGCTTATCAACAAGGACGTATTCGGTTGGCTAGTACATCAAGTAGTTATGATAGAAATATTATTACAAATACACCGATATTACTATTGATTGAAAGAGTTTATTTCAGTTGGTGTAAAGCTTACTTGACCAGTGTGATTGATACAGCCACCGGGGAAGTATTATCACCAGATGCGGCCATCTTAAATGGTATCCTTGAAACAACTGAAGATGAAATACGCCTATTGGATAGTTTAACCAATACATGGATTACTATTGAAGAAGGCGCTGGTCGACAAATCATTCAACTAGAACCATCAACACCAACAACTGAATCTATGGAAGATGAATTAGATGAACCAGCTAGTTGTAAAGTTTACCAGCTGACACATATTTGTCCTGGAGGTGAACCATCTCCATGGTTAAATCCATTAGAAGCTGTACGTTTAGGTTTATTGAATTGGGAAAATGGTGAAGTGGCTGCTGATTGGCCAGCTAGACCAATCATTCGTAGTACTGATACTATGGGACAATATTCAAGCGATGATTTTATTCCTACAAGATGGTGTACTTTCTTAACAGCAAAACAAGCTGGTTGGTTAAGATTTACAGAAGAATTAGAGCCAAGACGGCATATAACAACATCAGGTCAACCGAATAATGAACCTGGATCATTAATATTATCAAAACAAGTGAATCTGTTAGCCCCATCTCAACCATCATTGAATTATATTGAAGATGATGATATCTCGGAACAAAAATACCAACAACATCAACAATATCAACATCAACAACAACCTCAGCATGCTTCACATTCACATCGTACGGAACTCTATATCCCTAGAACACGATCAGAAGAAGTTTATCCACTTATAGATAATTTAAATTCGTCAAATTTATTTCCATCAATTAATGTTATAGCTGGACATAGTAAAAGTGCATCATTTACACGTATGAATACAAAACAATCTATATTTAATGAATATCATAAAGTAATTCCTTCACGTATACAAGTACAACATGAATCAGATGAACGTTCATGGGCAAGTGAAACACAAATCTGGGAAGAATATCAAGATACTTCATCAAGAACAATATCACCTGATAATAGTGATATACATGGTCATCGATAAACAATAATTATTAATGAATTTTATACATATACCCATATATATATATATATGTATTTATCCGGAAATCTAAATATGGCTGTTACACTATTTGTTACCAGTTGCATTCTTCAATGGTTTATCAAACTGCCTCTCCTTTATCCCTCCTATGTATACAAAATAATCACTTGGAATACAATAAGAACATAAGAACATATACATATAAGTATTACGATTGTTAATTTTACCGCAAAAGACTCCTCTGGTCTCTATGACAACTGCTAATAATAATAATAATAATAATAAACTATGGTCAACGCTACTTAATTAGAATATATTTTAATTATAAATAATTCTTTACTTATTTATTTATTTAATTTTGAATGGCTTACAGTTTATTTCATTGGCTTTTTGTTAAATTTTTTTTTGTTTTAAATCACTCGCGTACATATCATACATAAATTACCCGCCATGAATAAATAATAAACTCACAGACGCAGAAAAACAACAACAAATGTATTTTGTTTTTTTTTATTATTTCGATGCTTATTGCACTGAAAATCAACCTTTCGTTTTGTACTCAAAAAGAAGAAGAAGAAGTAGATGAAGAGAAAATACATTTCGTTATCCCCCCCCCCTCTTTTTTCGCTTTTGTATTATTATTATTAATAGTAGTAGTACTATCTGTTTATTGAGCATTGAACGATTAGTAGTGCGTTACACTGACTAATTGACTATTGAACAATGAATTTTGTGAGCGCGTTTTTGAAAAAAGAAAAAGTTACCGCGAAATGATTGTTATAACAAAAATATTATTAGGTTAATTTAGAAAATGTTTAGTTTACATTCTTTTGTAATGTATATTTTTTAGTTGATTATTTTATCATTTTGGAAAAAAAATGTGAATTCTTATCACATCTTATCTCACGTTGTGGTTTTGTTTTTTATGTATACAAGTATAAGGCTTAGAAAGTTTGAATCAAAAGTAGGTAGTATCATGATTTCAGTCAAAATTTTGTTAAGATAAACAAATCACACAGACACACACTCACTTTTGTTCAAAATAAAGTTTTGCTTTTTGCTTTTAAGCTGAAATTTTATTCTAATTGTTTAAAATTTCTTTGTTATAATAAAAATTTTAATCAGTAATTTAGTGTTGAACTTGTCTTCAAAGTTACACTGATGATGACGTTGATGATAACGTCTAGTATGATATAGAAACGTCTGTAAATTCAAAAGGTTGGGTTAAAGAGAAAAAACTCAGATGAATTATTCACATCGCTGATACGGTTACTTCCACGATGTCCAGTGGTTAACATGATGTCATTTGATTGATGGTGACTAGCGGGATGCATGTTTCATCCTGTCTGGGACTCATCAGACTCGTGTAAATGTATTCAGTGTGCACCGTGATGGCGAGCTACCTAGAATGGTGGCCACATTGCAAATACCTGACTGATAGAATTCAGTCTGCACCAAAGAAGGACTAGATACGTCACACTAGTTACTAATGTCCAATCGAAATGTATTCCCAATGAATAATGGTGTATTTACCTGCACTCGAAACCAACACCCGTCGTTTCAACTGATTCCCGTTGCATAAGAGGCGGCTCTTGTGACCTAGTGGGCAAATCAATTTCACAGACGGTAAATTAGTAAGCAATTTTCAACCTACACAGTTTGAGGAGTGACATTTCACTACAGTAACCTGTGGAAACCGAATTATTCAAGTAACAATATGTGATCTCCTTTAATACTATAAATGGTATTGAAGAAAGGAAACATGTTTGCATAAATCTATGTACTGCTGACTGACTGACTGACTGACTGACTGACTGACTGACTGACTGACTGACTGACTGACTGACTGACTGACTGACTGACTGACTGACTGACTGAGATGCTCGGTTGTATAGCATTTATATCAACCTGGGGTGTTTGATAGTCAGATCGTTCGTCTGAGGCCATCCGCAAAAGCAGTGTACCCAGCCTGACTAAACTGAGAGAGTCGAACTAGTTCAGGCCATCCAATTTCCGGCCAGTGGATAACGATTTGGCATTTGAAAAGATGAGTGCCACGTCCTAGTCTCAGAAGAAACACTATCAATCACTGGGGAACAAGCACCTCCCTCTGACAACTACCGAATAAGACGAAACGCTTATCCTGCATTGTATTGGGAGCCAACATCAACTAAATGTCAAAATAGTTAACGGAGAGCATTAGCCTACTAAAATTTTTTAATTACAGTTTTTAGTTAAACAATGGCTGACAGCCAATTTTTTTTCCCTCACGTTTCTCAGTGGAACATAGGGCTTCAAGCTAGAGTCTTGAAGTTTCTGTAGCAGTGTTTTATTTTAACAGGATGGGATTGCTAGCCTCATGCCCAAACTTTCAACTTTACCAGGATTTTATTACTAGCATACCGAGGTAAAGGAGTGCGTCGGCCGGGGATCGAACCCCGGACCATGTGCATGGTCGGCGAGCGTCCTAACCGCTATGCCACCGACGCAACAGCCAATTAGAAAGTGACATTTCTAATTAGAACGAATTATTTCCCATACTGAGTCATAAGACGAAAAAAACGTAAACAGCGAAGAAAATTTTCTTTTCGACGATTCACTTTAACAAGCTGCTGTACAGTCGTAATTATATTTAACAAAGAAATCATTATGCCAATCAGATTCTGGTAAAATTTGTCCTCGAAAAACGTATTACGTAAAGTAAGTTGTAGTCTAGACGGTATGACTAACTGAAAATTAAAGAAGGGGGTAGAAGTTGGCATGACATAATAAGCGTGAGAAAATGACTAATCAGTATGACTGTGTGTAGAGGGGATGAGAACTTGTAGAATGACGACAAAGTGTTTTTTATAAAATCCGTATGAAAACACAATGTTATTAAATAAACAGTAATAGAGTGATAACAAAATATGGATGATGAGAATAATAATAGTAGGGCGAGTGAATTTATGTAGTGCTTTTGAATTCAGAGGTCCGGTTTCAGATCCCAAATAGTCAGTGATTCAGCTATGTTCAGATGGCGTATTCAAAATTCTTTCGTGAGATATTGAGGGATTCCGTGTAGCACTGTGAAGGATTCATGCGAGTGTGCTTGATGTTCAGAGTTGACAAGGTTTTCGAGGATGGAGCTTCTTCTCTTTTCCTCTGGCTGGCTAGCTAAGTTGGAGAGTGTTCCAGAATACGTTTGCGGACTTAACGTTTCGTACAGCCGATATTCTTCGCTCTACACGAACAAGTAAACTTGTAGAAACAGAAGACAAGGGCCAGGCAACAGATCGTTTATTAAGGAAAATCAACACATATCTATAGATTTTAATGTACATTATTGTAGATTATTGTTAATAGAAAAGACAGTCTTTTGATTGGTTGTGTAGTGTACATTGAACCTTCGAACTTTTGTTTGAACGGACTCACCTGAACTTTAGCACTACTTCCTCTTTCAATTCGTGAATCTCCTGTACGGTTTTGGTTCGCTCTCTCGCTGTGCTTTCATCCGGCACACTCTCCGAGCTTACCACCGTCACGACTGCAGATAAGTGTATAACCTCTTATATTTTATCAAATGTCATATCGCTTTTGTGTAAATATAACTCTGTTCCAGTCACACTTGTCATCTCAAGTCTTTTTACCTTGATTCCATTCGCTAGTATTTGCACATTAGGCAGAGTACAACTAAGGTCATAAAGCAGTGAAGAAGTTTTTGTAAGAGTGGTTAATTTAGGTCTAAGTTAAGTCAAGTCTAACTCTTACAGTTGTTTCTCACAGAAAGTTAAGCTTGCATCTCTTTGTGGCTGTGTCAGATCATCCATATGCTAACTGTATCCGCCTACGCAAAGCCTTTGTTCTCATTTTCTCACCATCAATATTGGGGACATAAACATTGACGTCAATTACTGTCTACCAACTTTGGCTAGCAGCCAGCTCTCACCACAAACTTATAAATACACATAGAGTTGGCCAAAAGCAGTTTCTTATCCTTAACGTTAGACTGGATTAACTGTCTTCTGGAGAATATGATACGTAAGGTGGTTGCTTGAAATATCTTCTTCAAACATATAGAAAGGCGGTTTCTAAGACTCTCTGCTTCGATGTCACCTTTGAATTCCAGTTTCATGAAGAGAGTTTTCAAAGGAACAGTTGTGATTTTTGGCGACGGTGGCTTTTCCTTCATGTTTCGTTGCTGAATCTTGGCGGATACCCATTCTCTAGTAGGGTTTCACGTAGCGAAATCAATTCATCCCCTATCGTGTCTTCCAAACAAATTTTTCTAATCCTTGAACACAATGCACGTACTATGTTTTGCTTTCGGACCAGTTGGAGGAGGCTCTGGAAGTTGGTGAACTGTTCTATCCATTTCGGCTTGCGATATACTGATCTTTAGATCGTGTAGTCTTGTCTTCTGGTAAATAGTACATCCAGGAATGGAAATATCATGTTTGATTCGCGTTGGTGAGTGTCCCACACTGAAGGTTTTCAGAAGATACTCTAAATCAAATTTTTCATCACAAATTATAAACGTATTTCTTATATAGGTGCAGCTGACTGATCAAAGGATCGAGGATGTTGTTTTCGCAACTCATAATGAAGCAGCCAGCTAGGAGTGAACCGAGAGGAGACCCCACAGCTCTACCATCTTTCTGTATATATAATTTTCATTGAATTTGAATTGGATATTAAAAGTGCATCTGAGAAGTAGTTCCTTCAGGCAGTTGATGGGAAGAGGAACTTTTAGGTTGTTGATTTCAATTTAGTCACAGATGAAGCATACGTCTCGGTCAATGGGATGCTTGTGAGTAGAGAGATGACATCTAGTGAAGGCACTTGTTTTTCAAACACGTTGATATCATTCACTAATTGTAAGAATTCAACTACATGAGATAGATAGTTTATGCCGGTGAGTCACCAACCGCCACCAACAATTTAAACATTTTCCTTTATTCTGTAGTGTATGTATGTATGAATTCGTGTATAACAGTAGAAGACAAGAGGATTCGGTAACGGAAACACTTCCTGCTAACTCAATATACAGAAATAGGCAAAGTAAGTTTACCCCATTTATTAGAATCACAATTTTTACAAAGCGTTGGAATTGCGCTGCTTCGCCTTCCTTTCATATTTTCCACGTTGTTTCTCAATAATCCTCCATTTCTCCACTATTCTACATTCTTGCAGATGATATATACATATTTATATCTGTATCTATATACTACTTACAAATCTTAACAGTAGCACACACCGCACATGTGTGTGTAGAGAATGCGTGTATGTACAGACGTAGAAGTTCTAGTTCAAATAGTATAGTGATCTGTACACGATCGAGCTCACTAATCGAATCACTTCTTTGCAAACGTTATTCTGTCGGAAATTTGAAGTGTTCAAACGTGATCACAAATAACTGAGAGAAAAAGATTAAGCCATTAATACAAACACAATTATCCAGGCCTAGAAAGAACAACAGTGGTTGTTTGTGCAGAATAATATGGTACCATCATTGTTTATTTCGTTGGCTTCGCATCAGCTGCTTGCATACAGCCCAAATAAATTATGAGGTTTACCTACAGAAAAGTTTTAACATACTTGCAATTTTTTTCATGATATCTGTTGACAGAAAGGTGAAAATCGAGAAATCCTTTAAAATTATCAACAGACAAAGGAGCTCGATTCTCCTCAATTTTACAGAAGCAATTTCTATCAAACGCTTGCAGCCAGATTTATGTGTTCAGAAGGAAGCAGTTATAAGTCTTTCCTTGCTCATCCTGATAACTGGATCTCTTTATTCTCTCATCTGATTACGTAATCTTTGTCTTTAACCTCACCCCTTTTTATAATCTGTAATTTTGCTTCCCTCTTGTTTCTATGATTTGAGTTGAACTGAGTACATTGTTACCTAATTTATTAAGTGGCAAAGCAAATTAATGTCATGTATAGACTAATTCATAGGATGGATAGAACTTGAAAAAGGTGTGCAATTATAAGATTAGTAGACAAATCGAATAAAATAAAAACGTTACGTAATGCTGTGCGAAATTTAATAGCATAGAATTTGATGTTGCATAAAGGAATATATATATATATATATATATATATATATATATATATATATATAAGTCATTGGCTGTAGAGGCAGAAGCGTATTTATTCCTCAAATCTGGATTTATTTTCCATTATGGACTTGAAATAACTTCATTGAAGAACTTGTTTAACCCTGGACCAATTTTTACGTCTACAGTTCTAACGTCTAACCAGAGTGATAAAGAAAACTTTTTACTTTGCAAAACTGTTCCTATCCTTCAGTAGCTGTACAGTGTTCACCCAGAAACTCAAATGTGTATTATAAATTATTTAAATTAATCCCAGCGTGTTAAGAAAATCAAAACAAGATTTTTCCAAACGTTTCGCTGTGTAAGCCACAGCTTCTTCAGCAGATTTATTCGGATTTTTATTAATCATCAAAATATATAGTCAAAATTTTTTTACATAAATTGAAGTCAGTTTATTTGAAAGTCATTTGTCCATGGACATTTGTACCAATAGAAATATGTAAGCAGTCATCACACATATTGGTAATGACTAATGTCAAATTGTTATTGTTTATATTTTTCTACAGTTGATTTGTAAGGATTAGTTTTGTATGAGTGTGTGTGTGTGTGTATGAATGTTATTTGTCATATGGAAAATACGTGAATTCATATGTGATAAACATGATCCTACATGTTTTAAAAGGTCATGGAGGCTCATAGATTGCTGACTGATTTTTCATCTGTCTTGCTTCATGAGAGTTTGCCACATAGGTGACAAGTCTATCCCTTCTTGCCTATTCACTGCATTCGATGTGGTTAAGATGTGCAAGGCTTCAGAAGTCAATCTTTCTTTATGTGAATGAAATCCTCTTCCAAGAATTTCGACATTGTCAAAATCAATCTTATGTCCGCTGTTTATCGCATGCATTGCTATAGCCGATCTTTTTTCTAGACTTTTTAGTTCTACTTCATTTCTAGGTGGACGTTTCGTGCATAGTCTATGTTCATTCACTCTGACCTTCACCTGCCTACTGCTCTCCCCTATATAGCATGCATCACATTCTGAACACATTATCTTGTAGACACAATTACTTTGTGACATTTTGGGAACTATATCTTTGACATGTACCAGCGCTTTCTCTAGAGAATTAGAAGGTTTGACATAGACTTTAATATTATATGAGGCAAATAGTCTTTGAAGTTGTTCAGCTGTGTCCTTTCGATATGCGATGGCTATCGTCGATAGCCAGGATTTTTCAATTTTTTGTTTTCCCTTATGCTCCTTTCTATTGATAGTATTATCTAGTAGCTTTCCAGGATAACCATTTCCAATCAAAATCTGTTTTATGTTGGATATGTCGTTCTCCATATCGTCATTATCTGTTATAATGTTTCTAGCTCTGTTAACGAGATTTAAAGCTACTGAAACTTTCCTATTGGATGATCTGATTGAAAATTCAAATACTTGTTGGAATGTGTCGGCTTCCTGTATATGGTAAACTTTAGTTTCTTGTCAGTTTGTCTTTTTACAAGACAATCAAGAAAGTTTAGAGTTCCCTCAGCCGATTCTATTTCATTAATAAATTCAATATATTCTGAGATTAAGTTGATTTCTGTTAGAAAGTTTTCTTTTTCAGCTTTCTTTATGATGATAAATGTGTCATCTACATATCTGTACCATATTCTAGGATGACAACTAAAACTTGTCAATGCTTTCTTTCCTAGGGCTTTCATATATAGCTTTGCTACAATTGGAAATGCAAGTGAACCCATTGCAACTCCATTTGTTTGACAGTATAGTTTGTCTTTAAAGGTAAAATATGTAGATTCCAAACAAAGTTTTAAGCATTTTATAACTTCATCTATTGATAATAAAGATTTAGTTAATACTTCTTGATTGTTTTCAAGTTCATATTTCATAATATCGAGTGAATCACAAATAGGAATACTAGCAAATAAAGAAACCACATCAAAACCTGCCATAATTTCGTCTTCTTCAATAATTATGTCCATTACTTTCCTTTTAAATTCCTCAATATTTTTGATGTTCGAAGGAATATTGTATTGAAGTGGTTACAGTATTCGGGATATGTATTTTGATAAAGTATATGTTACTGAATTGGTAAAATCAATTATTGGTCTTAAGGGAACATCTATTTTATGTATTTTCGGCCTTCCATAAAATCTGGCGGCCGTGTTTGTTTCGGGAGCTATTGAAAACCAAACTGAATTCTCTAGTTTTGGTTTCAATTCTCTAAGTATATTGCATACTTGGGCTTTTACTTTGTTCATCGTACTAGACATTTTGTTTACTGGTACTAATGTGTAAGGTCCTGCTTCGATATGTTCCAAAGCTTTTTTGTCATAGTCGTCTTTATTAAGAATTACAGTGATATTGCCTTTGTCAGCTTTAGTTATAACAATAGATTTATCTGATCTTAATGTTTGTAATGCATGACGTTCAGTCTTCGACAAATCTGAGATGCCCTGCTTTTGATTCGATAGGATACATCCAACCTTCTAACGTAATTCATTAGCTTCATCATCAGTTAAAAGAGATAATATAGGTTCCATGATGGGAGCTAATTCTATCGCTGTCAGTGGTTTTCGAGTTATATTAAAGTTTAGTGAAATATGTATTACCTAACCTTAGCTCTTCTTGCTGCATATACCAATTTAAGTGTTCCTGTGGTTCAAGTTATGTAGGGTGCACTATTAGGCAGGTCTAATCTATGGGCTCGAGAACATTTACCAGTTTGATTCAGCAAGGGGGAAATCAAATGTATAAAAAGGTCGATTCTGTTACACTTGGTCGTTTCTGGACATCTCATCGACGCCAACGCAGCCTTCAGGGTTATATTACCAAATTCTGAAGTCGTTATCCCGTACAATTCGTTTACATCTCCTACGCATAGCTGAAGCTGTTGTAATAAGATCGACTAAACCGAAACTTTGTATCCAAAAAGAACACGTTCAGACGCTGCTCCCACAGTGAACAAACGTGGATTAGCGTTTCTTCTTCTCACCAAGAGTGCCTCTTCTTATCCTCTTTTCTTCAGCTTTGCTTATTATTACAAATATAATTATTATTCGTCATAATTTATACCCTTCATGCAAACATTCTCTCAACACTAACGAATTTTCCATTTATACCATCCAGACTTATTATTAGTAGTGATATTATCTCCCTTCTCATTATATGCTTCCACCTGTTTCATTTCACACATTCGTTATTTCATGATGAACCTCCCACTGCAGTCTTACTATCTCCTGTTTAACACAGACCACTTTGTACTAGCCACTCACTCACCTGACACCTTTTATAACCTTGGACTGACTTGTCAATTTTCCTACCCCAAACTATATAAATCTATTATGACTAATCACCACCACTACCACTGTCTTCAATTTCACAATGTTTTTAACTGATTTCAGCCTATCACGTTTGTCACAAAATACGACTATTTATTTTGACACCCCATACCTAATGTTATTCTACGCAAAAAATGTATCCGCCTCATAACTGGCCATTATTGTAACGACAATAAATATTATATCTTATATTTTATAATTGTAAGAATATGAAGAGGGGGAATTTTTGGAAAGAATGCTCTTCGTTCATCACACCTATGCAACAATAGTTATGGTAACGAAAATGTTATACTATATGACCTGATGACTCATTACGGCGAAAAGTACAAAATGGTAAGTAATTAAGATGACATATGATCCTGTAAATTCCATCCAGATCAAAACAAAATAACTCACTGTATTACTGATATGGTGTGATTAAGATTCAAGGTGGGGGGGAGAAGGCAGTTAAGTTATGACAATTGTGATATGATATGAGGTGACATGATGTGGTAAATCAATGAAGGAGTGATAGGACCCAGCATAAAATAGTATGTTGTCTCCTTTCTCACGAATCGTGTGATTTATCTTGTAACGGAGTTACTATGTGAATGTATCATTTCTCATGAGTGCGTTTTGTGATTTAGTGTGTGATCAATTCATTGTCTTTTGTCTCACCTTCGTCTTTGTCGGATCATCAAATAATCAGGATATATATTTCCGGCTAATAAGATCAATCCATTCTCACGGTTGCTAGCCGACTTTGTTATGGTAAAGAGAATGTATAAATATGATGTTTTGTTTTCGAATAAATGAATACAATACAATATTTTACAGTCACAGGTTAGCCTTTGTCTTTTGATATTTGCGTGACTCAGTGACGTACTAGCGTACCAGTCGAAATCATCAATGTTATAAAAATTACTACGCGGAGACGCATAAGAAAGTAGTGACTGGTCTATTCCATTCAGTTCAGTTATAACAAATTGGCGACGGATCGGTTCCGTTCAACTATAACAAGGAGAGACTGGAAAACAAAGATTCCCATACACGAAATATAACTAACAGTGAAAAGTTTATTACGAGGGTGAACAGCATGATTGGAGGATAGATCAAATAATGAAATAGTAAGTATAGAAAAAACAAATTACTAAAACAATACAAAGCGAATGATAGAATCCTTCTGTATGCATGTATTCGACTTCAGGCGTTGGATTACTGTTGTTTCTGCATATTTTAGTAGTCTACTATTACTGTTGAGGTAATTTAGTGGATGGTGGCTAACAGTGGAATCCACGATGCACATTTCGTCCTGTTTGAGAATGGTCAGCTGGTCGTGCTTGCATCCCTAGTGAGTGATGGTGTAACAACAGAAGACAAGACACGGAAGCCAAGGTATATTTTCAATTGATCGAACAGATATTTATATCTATGCAGTTTTATATTCTTTAACCAATCACGGAGCGAGCGTGTGATTTTGATTCACATTAAACGACATGAAATAGAATGTTCAAATACATAGATTATTGTGTTGCTAATGGACTATTGAACTGTGGGAATAGTATTCAGACGTTAACACCAACATAAACAATGATTCTTACTATGAGAATAATATTCCGTTGGAACCCATTAACTGTATTACACCACCACAATGGTATTCCCTCTGGGACTGGAACCCACCACCCATCCTATCATTTGAGAAAGCATTATCCACTAGACCACTTGGGCTACTAGAACTTTTGAAACAATTGGTATTGAGTTCGAGTTTCAGTGGGGACACCATCACTCACTGCAGAACTCAGATACATCCAGATGATGGGTCCTCCTCGATTCTACTGCCAATCACCATCCACCAAAATCACTTCGAGTTAGTCCTCAGACATTGTCGAGGCATCCTTACTAAGAGCCAGCATGATAACAGAGGCCGAACATTTTTGTTTAATCAATCAAAGAGAAAATCAAAACTGAATTAAAGACAAGTATGTAATGTACAGATCATTCACATCATGAGCCTTACAAGACATTTATAGACATAAGCGAAATAGGTGGGTTAAATAGTTGACACTGTTTATTACCGTATACTATTTATGTATTAACAAGAATGGGAAAGATATACATTGTTATTTGTGTAGAAACATTTATCCTCCAGTAAACAACTAGATTTCCAATCTAAATTTTGTCTATGAGATGAATTCTTGAAAATTACCGTCAGAAAGACACTACTGGTTTCTACTTATGATACCTTGTTAACATTTCTGAAATGAACTCATTAGTCTTTTATTTATTTTTTTTATTTTTATTTTGGTTGCAGCTTGATGCCATACTGTATTTTCAGTACAAGTATGGCATTTTCAGCATGGATATCGGTAGCCCAAATTTTGCAGGCCGACCATAGATATCGGGTGTGCGTCGGCAGAGAATCGAACCTCGGACCATGTGCATGGTCGGCGACAGTCCTAACCACTGTACCTTGGTATACGAGCTCTTCGAACAGGTGCTTACACAGTGCCACTATTTCTGACATGAAGTTACATATTTGGTGATAATTATACTAAAATGAAAGACAGGTGCTTCGTTCCATTGTGACCTCGTCAACCGTGGACACACCTGCATTTCAGTGAGTAATGGTAATACAATTGGGACTTGAATCTATCAACCATTGCATTTAAAGTTAAAGCGTCGCCTACCAGGCCATTTTGTAAAACACAAACCCCTTCTAGTTTAATGGGGATCATAAGAAAGTTTTTCTTCAACTAAAAAGCAGTACTGTGCTCAGTATTTTTGAAGGATAAGAACATATTACCATCATAAAACCAGAAGTATTGCACTTATGAAGTAAGTATGCGTCGGTGGTACGGCAGTTAGGATGCTCGCCGACCATGCACATGGTCCGGGGTTCGATCCCCAGCTGACACACACCTGATGTCAACAGTCGGCTTGCAAAATTTGGGCTACCGATATCACATGCTGAAAATTTCATACTTGTACCAAAAATACTATGTGGAATCAAGCCATAATAAAAAATAAACAATGTTGTTTTCAATTAGATGTTCTTCAGGCTTTACTCTACAAACCTGACTGATAGAATCCAGTCTGCACCAAACAAAGGACAAGATACATGACACTAGTTACTAGTGTCCAATCAAAGTATCCACTATAGTCTCACAGGAGGTTAATCGCGGCCCCGATTAGCTCACTGGTAACGTCTCTGACTGCAGCACTGGTTGACACGGGTTCGAACCTCAGAAGGCACATGAGTTCCTTCAAAGTTGAAGATACACCTTACTGAGGAGTGTCAGCTAGCACGAAACCTAGGTCCAAGGCTTCCTTCCGATTTCCTCCTACCATCTAACTTACTCTAATTCACCAATGACGGTGAGTTTGCGGATCAAGTAATAATAATAATAATAAGTGTTGAATGTTTTGAACGTCACTAACAACACTCCTAAGACGGAATTATACTGCCTCTACTCTTTGTTTTTCATTTTCCAGGTGATCAGTTATGATTGCTTAAGCGAAAGACAAGCTGCCTAACTGTACCACTTCTATGTGTATTTACAAATTTAGGTTTTCCTGCGGAGAAAGCTATATATAGGGCGAATAACTAGACAACTCAACAAACTAATTACTGAACATCTTCCTTCATGGTTTGTAAAATGCCAAATAAAATCTATAAGAAGTTCTGTTTTGTCTCATCTGATTGATAGTGGTTACCAAGTGGACAGAAGAAGTGCCCTCGGAGCTGTCTATCGCATTCCACTGAACCTTTCAAATAGAATTCGAACCTGCCTTTTATACATAGCTGAGGCTATGGGAATTAATTTGAAAGAACAATCCTAGTCTTTGCATGCGAAAGAAGTTTGTTCTACCTTTGTCTCTCCCTTGGCCTAGGTGAATTCTTACTTTCCATCTCCTTCGAACTTTTATGATATTTATTTAACCTCTGATTATCTGTCCACTTCACCTTTAGTAGTACGTAACTTTTAAGATTTGACCTAATTTATTTATTGAATTTTCTACATATACACATTCGTTATTCTTATCGCCATCAGGAAAAGCCTTATTAACATTATTTTTTTATCATTATAATCATCGTTATTAACTATGTTCAAAACATTAAACACTTATTATTATCTTCAACAGTTGGTCAGTGAGGATTAGATTTGTTTTTTGAGTATGACCACGGATTGATGTCAGTTAAAGAACCATTGGAAGCCAGCGCTGGAGTACTGGACAGCTGTTTCATCTTAGCTTTCGACTCATCGGCAGTATGCACCCACAGGCAGGGGTCGAACCCAGGAACTTCTGATTACTGGGACCCATTTCAATAGCCAGCCCATGGATTCCAACTTCTACTAATTCATCATCTTTTTTAGCGGGACCACTAACCAGTGTCATCGTCCGGAAATCCATCCTCACTCTCAGCTTGATGGACTCAACTGGTCACAACTTCTCACTAGAACTCCAGGAAACTCCATCCTGTAGCAGCAAGTCACCCAGTGGATGCGTGCTGCCAATGAGTCCCAAACTAGGATGAAACAGCTGTTCAGTACTCCAGTGCTGGCTTCCACCGGTTCTCTAATTGATACCAATCCGTGGGCAAACTCGACAAACTTATTATTATCATCATTATTTGATCCACAAACTCACCGTCATCGGTTAATTATATGAATATATAGCTATGTAAATTGGAGTGAAGCCTGAAGATCTCATTGAAAACAATATTTGTTCGCTTATATGTCTTGTTCCATAAATTGATCTCTTCAGAGCTCACTCAGTCCTCCCTGATAAATTCACATTAACAAAATGAATGATGGACTTATTCTCCATTTCAAGTATGAATTTTCGCAATGGATGGCAACAAACTAGTGTATTAAATTCTATCTTGTCGTATTTCATATCATGTTACGTAACATATTTATTTGCGTGCTGTTCCTATAATTATACAACCCCTTTCCAACAAGTATACATTCTATGAACTGTTCTATACAGGAAATTATTTGTTTAGCCACTTGGGTAATTGATATTCATAAGGAAAAACACAGTGTTTTTGTTCAACGAAGAAATTTCTTTTCAACGACTTCATTTTCAATCAGCTGTACAGTCGTATTTATATTAAGGAAAATAGGCATTAAGTAGCACCAAGTAACTGCTCAGTCAATATTGCAAATATGATAAGAATAAAGATTATTAAAATGATCTACTAAGGGACTAGAGTTGAAGTGGATGAATTACAAAACTTTTAAAGATTATTAAGTAAGTGAACTGGTATAAAGATTTCTAAAATTGTAAGTCAGGGGTTGTCTGAAAAAACAAAAGTACGATGATGATAACAATAAAGACGGTGAAGGTGATTGTGAAGTGAAGTGGAATGAATTCAAGTGGTAACATAGAATAAAATGAAAGAGCATTACTATTGTAACAACAGAATACAAGGGCCAGGCAACAGATCGTATATTAAGGAAATCAAAGCATATTTATATATTTTCATGTACATTATTATAGATTATTGTCAGCTGACAAACACAGTTTTCTGATTGGTTGTTTCTCACTAAAAGTTAATCTTTCATCTCTTTGTGACTGTTTCTTGAATGTCAGATCATCTATATGTTAACTGTATCCACCTACGCAAAGTCTGCTGTCCATCTTTGATCTTATTTTCACATGACTGATATTTGAGACATAAACATTGACGTAAATTACTGTCTACCGATTTGGCTAGTAGACAGCTCTCACCACACTATGACCAAGGTAAAGAAAGGCGTTTGACTGAACGTTTGTAAATACATAATTTAGGTTTTCGTCCATGTATAGCTAGAGATTCAACTATGAATAAGTGAAGAAAACGCAAGATTTTGGAGTGATTGGATTTGGTCTTGTAACTGTAAGTAATTTTAAAGGATAAAGCACGTGAAGCTGAATGACCTGTCTCCAGAAGGTGTTCACAGATTGAAGACTTCGTCTTCTTTTGCTCACCTTGCATTAACCAAACCGGGTAGTGTTCAGCTCCGCGTTTACGGAGATTACGCTTACAATGTCCAATGTAACCAGCTCCACACGAGCATTTGAATGAGTGTATGCACATAGAGGTAGACATAAGCGGTAGTGTATCCCTGACGCGTTGTCAAATCATATTTTGACTGGTAAATATTAAATGTAAGTCAGCTGAATAAAAACACCGTTTAATGCATTTAGATAAACGACTTTTAATTACTTCAGAAATGCTGTCACCTTTGAATGCCAAACTCATAAACAGTATCTACTTCGGTACTGTGATTTGCATAAGGATGGTTTCTTTCTTGATGTTTCGGTCGATAAACCTTCTAAGATATCTATTATTTAAGGAATTTGTACAAAGGCTTTCTAACTCTAAGTTGATCGTATCTTCAAAGCAAATTTCCCGAATTCTGGATCATCGACAACGGATTAGATTTCTCTTTATTTCATACATTTGGTTCCCTTGATAAATTTCGATAGAGAAAGAAAGACCAGGTTTGCAGTGTAAAATGATACCATCATTCTATTTCACAGGTTCTCATCAGCTGCAAACTACCTGAAATTACAATGGTATTAAATAATATTTCATACATCATTGTTTGAAAGGTAATAGAGAAAATATTATAAGATGAACGCATCCGGAATATAAGGATTAAAATTTATAGTTTAAGTTACCATCAATTTATATACTATCAAACTGAAGCAATTGCAATAATAATAATAGTAGGGCGAGTGAATTTATGTGGTGCTTTTGAATGCAGAGATCCGTGTTCATATCCCGAATAGCCAGTGATGCAGCTATGTACAGATCGCGCATTCAAAATTCTTTCGTGCGATATTGCGAGACTCTGTGTAGCACTGTGAAGGATTCATGCGGGTGTGCTTGATGTCCAGAGTTGACAAGGTGTTCGAGGATGTGGCTTCTTCTCTTCTCCTATGGCTGGCTAGCTAAGTTGGAGAGTGTTTCAGAATACGTTTGCGGACTTAACGTTTCGTACGGCCGATATACTTCGCTCCACATCAACAAGTAAACTGATAAATACACACAGAGGTGGCCAAAAGCAGTTTCTTATCCTTAACGTTAGACTGGATTAACTGTCTTCTGGAGAATATGATACGTAAGGTGGTTGCTTGAAATATCTTCTTCAAACATATAGAAAGGCGGTTTCTAAGAATCTCTGCTTCGATGTCACCTTTGAATTCCAGTTTCATGAAGAGAGTTTTCAAAGGAACAGTTGTGATTTTTGGCGACGGTGGCTTTTCCTTCATGTTTTGTTGATGAATCTTGGTGGATACCCATTCTCTAGTAGGGCTTCACGTAATGAAATTAATTCATTCTCTATCGTGTCTTGCGAACAGATTTTTCTAATCCCTGAACCTAATGCAAGTACTATGTTTTGCTTTCGGACCAGTTGGACGAAGCTCTGGAAGTTGATGAACTGTCCCATCCATATTGGCTTGCGACATATTGATCTCTGGATCGTGCAGTCTTGTCTTCTGGTAAGTAGTCCATCCAGAAATGGAAATGCCATGTTTGATTCGCGTTGGTGGGTGTGCCTCATTGAATGTTTTGAGAAGATACTCAAAATCAAATTTTTCATCACAAATTACGAACGTATCAACTACGTATCTCTTATATGGGTGGATATTGTTTTCGAGACTTACCGCGAAGCAATCAGCTGGGAGTGGACAGAGAGGATACCCCATAGCTCCACCATCTTTCTAAACATATCATTTTTCATTGAATTTGAATTGGATATTAAAAGTGCATCAGAAAAGCAGTTCCTTCAGGCAGTTGTTGTGAAGGGGAACTTTTAGGTAGTTGGTTTCGATGTATTTACAGATAAAGCATATTGTCTCGGTCAATGGGATGCTTGTGAACAGACCGGTGACATCTAGTGAAAGCATTAGTTTTTCAAACACGTTAATATCTTTCACTAATTGTAAGTATTCAACCACGTGAGACAGATAGTTTATCTCAGTGAGTCACCAGTTGACACCAACACTTTAAACATTTTCCTTTATACTGTAGTGTGTGTATGTATGAATGCGTATATAACAGTAGAAGACAAGAGGATTCGGTAACGGAAACACTTTCTGCTAACTCAATATACAGAAATAGGCAAAGTAAGTTTACCCCATTTATTAGAATCACAATTTGCACATAGCGTTGGAATTGCGCTGCTTCGCCTTCCTTTCATATTTTCCACGTTGTTTCTCAATAATCCTCCATTTCTCCACTATTCTACATTCTTGCAGATGAAATATACATATTTATATCTGCATCTATATACTACTTACAAACCTTAACAGTAGCACACACCGCACACGTGTGTGCAGAGAGTGCGTGTATAAACAGACGTAGAAGTTCTACTGCAAATGGGATAGTGATCTGTGCACCACCAAGCTCACTAATCGAATCACTTCTTTACAAACGTCATTCTGTCGAAAATTTGAAGTGTTCAAATGTGATCCCAAATAACTGAGAGAAAAAGATTAAGCCATTAATGCAAATTTATACAAACACAATTATCTAGGCTTAGCAAGAACCACAGTGGTTTGTGCAGAATAATATGGTACCATCATTGTTTATTTCGTTGGCTTCTCATCAGCTGCTTACAGCCTAAATAAATTATGACGTTTATGTGCAGAAAAGTTTTAACATACTTGCAAATTTTTTTCATGATGTCAGTTGACAGAAAGGTAGAAATCGAGAAGTCCTTTAAAATTATCAACAGACAAAGGAGCTCGATTCTCCTCAAGTTTGCCGAAGCAGTTTCTATCAAACGCTTCAAACCAGATTTATGTGTTCACAAAGAAGCAGTCGTTAGTCTTTCTTTGTCCTGGTAACTGGATATCTTTATTCTCTTATCTGGTTACGTAATCCTTGTCTTTAACCTCACCCCCTTTTATAATCTGTAATTTTGCTTGTCTCTTGTTTCTATGATTTGAGTTGAACTCAGTACATTGTTACCTAATTTATTAGTCACTCTGCATCTGACGCATATCTCGTCCTGATTACATAACTCTTTTAACATTGTATGCATATATTTATTTTGTTTAGACTTGAACTGCCTGTGTAATAACTACATAAGCGCAATTTTCTGAGCACTGTTCACTAATTGTGGAACTTACTGTCAACTGGCAACATGTAAAAATCTGCAAGTATGTTAAAGCTTTTCTGTACGTAAACCTCATAATTTATTTAGGCTGTAAGCAAGCAGCTGATGAGAAGCAAACAAAATAGACAATGATGCTACTATATTATTCTGCACAAAGCACTGTTGTTCTTGCTTTATTCAAATTCATCAAGGGGAATAAATGCATGAAGTATCTAGGCTTAAAGAACAGTTATCTCCATTCATTGTAGTTCTATGCATACCATGTATTTGTTTCGATTTTGGCGAACTCCAGTGTAACATTATTACTGGAGTTTACGTAAACCATGATTAAGATTTGTTCGAATAATGGGTGGCAAGTGAAAAGTAGACAGGTAGAAACTGGATGTGTATAAATCAGTCTCAGTGAAATTGAAATATTAATCCCTACATTTCTTCCGGAAAACTGATCCGAACTTCTCCAGGGAAATAATCAAAATTAAAATGTCAAAGGCATATATAAGTATATATACAAAGAACACGTCTTAAAAATTCCCATCTAATGGTGTCTGAGTCGCGATTAGTAGTCGAAACAAAAATAAAATAGACAAAAATTTTATAGATCTGTAGTGTAATACAGGCCGATAGGAAGAGGCCAAAAATTGAAATCAACACTTTCAGTCAGTGGCTGTAGAGGTATCAGCGTATTTATTCCTCAAATCTGCATTTATTTTACATTGTGGACATGAAATAACTTCATTGAGCAACTTGTTTAACCCTGGACCAATTTTTACATCTACAGTTCAGGAGAGATAGTCCTGTGGAGATTCTATCCTAACGTCTAACCAGATTGATAAAGAAAACTTTCTACTTTGCAAAACTGTTCCTATCCTTCAGTAGCCGTCTGATGTCAACCCAGCAAATGAAAGATGTCTTACCTAACCTTATCTCTCCTTCATGCATATACCTTTTCAACTGTTCCTGTGGTTCAAGTTATATAGGGCGCACGATTAGGCAGGTTCGTCTACGGGTTCGAGAACATTTACCAACTTGGTTCACAGCAGGGGGGGGGTGAAATTAGGTATATAAAGAGCTCGCGTTATATGCCGAATTCCGAAGTCGTTATCACGCACAATTCGCATAAATCTCCTACACATAGCTGAAGCTGTTACAATAAAATCGACTAAACTGGAACTTTGTATCCGAAAAGACCACGTTCAGATGTTGTTCCTACCGTGACCGAACTCGGATTAAAGTATCTTCTCCTCGGCAAGAGTGCCTCTTCTTATCCCCTTTTCTTTTGCTTTGCTTATTATCACAATTATTATTAATATTATTATTATTCGTTATAATTAATACTCTTCATTCAAGCATTCTTTCAATACTATCGAATTTTCCATTTATACTATCCGGACTTATCATTAGTAGTGGTATTATCTCTTAAATCATGGAAAATTCCCATTGTAACATATAGAAAATCAAAACAAATGATTCAGCGAAAAGGCTCTTTTCAACGAATTTATCATCAAGCTGTACAATTGTATATGGTTTTTTAATAAGTTATATCCGGTGAGGGAATTGAAACATAGGTGTGAATGCATAAAATAATAATAATAATAGTAATATGAAATGCAATTAAAACTAAAATGTTTGTGATTATAATCTTAGTTAAATGTCAAGTGGCAAAGCAAATTAATGTCATATATAGAATAATTCATAGGATGGATAGAACTTGAAAAAGGGTGTGCAATTATAAGATTAGTAGACAAATCGAATAAAATAAAAACGTTACGTAATATTATGTGAAATTTAATAGCATAGAATTTGATGTTGCATAAAGGAATTGATTTAGAATGACAAGTGGAACAAGTTCCATCCATCCTATGAATTATTCTAATATATGACACTAATTTGCTTTGCCACTTGACATTTAACTACGATTATAATCACAAACATTTTAGTTTTAATTGCATTTCATATTATTATCATTTTATGCATTCACACCTATGTTTCAGTTCCCTCACCGGATATAACTTCTTGAAAACCGTATTATCTCTTCTCTCAATATGTGCCTCCACCTGTTTCATTTCACACATTCGTCATTTCATTATGAACCACTCATTGCAGTCTTACTATCTCCTCCTCTTTAATACATACCACTTTGTACTAGCCACTCACTCGCCTGACACCTTTTATAACCTTGAATTGACTTACTTGTCAACTTTCCTACCCCACACTCTATAAATCTGTTATGACTAATCACGACCATTGTCTCCCATTTTACTATATTTTGTGACACAAATACGACTATTTATTTTGACACCCTATAACTAATCTGTTATTCTACACAAAAAATGTATCCGCCTCATAACTGGCCATTATTGTAATGACAGTAAATATTATATTTTATGATTGTAAGAACGTGAAGAGGGGGGGAAAGAATATTCTTCGTTCATCACACCTATGCAACAATAGCTATGGTAACGAAAATGATACACTACATGACCTGATGACTCATTACGGCGGAAAGTACAAAATGGTAAGTAATTAAGATGCCATATCATCCTGTAAATTCCATCTAGATAAAAACAAAATAACTCAATGTATTACTGATAAGGTGTGATTAAGATTCAAGGCGGGGGAGAAGGCAGTTAAGTTATGACATTTGTGATATGTTAGGAGGTGAAATGATGTGGTAAATCAGTGAAAGAGTGATAGAACCTAGCATAAAACAGTATGCTGTCTCCTTTCTCACGAATCGTGTGATTTATCTTGTCACGGAGTTACTATGTGAATGTATCGTTTCTCATGCGTGCGTATTGTGATTTAGTGTGTGATCAATTCATTGTCTTTTGTCTCACCTTGTACTTTGTCGGATTACCAAACAATCAGAATAGACATTTGCAGCCAATAAGAACAATCCATTCTCAAGGTTGTGAGCTGACTTTGTTATGGTAAAGAAAATGTATAACTACCATTTTTTTATTTCCTAATAATCTTGCAGTAACAGGCCATCCCTTGTCTTTTGATATTTGCGTGGCTCAGTGAATCGGGAGGTACAACGGACAAATAGACGTACTAGCGTACCAGTAGAGTTCATTACCGTCATAACAGTTACTAGGCGGAGATGCATGACAAAGTAGCGACTGGTGTCAAGGTATATGAACACTGAACGTTAGTTCATTGACCTCGGTAGCCATTGGCGGGCAACTCGAAGGCGTGAATGGTCCGATCGTGTACAAGTTCGAAGAAGACGAAAGAATACGAATAAAAGTACAGCATATTTATTCGTAAACATTTGTTTATAGACTTGTAATTGTCTTTACTTTAATTGCCAAACAATAAAACTTTCAAAAAGGTACTGGTGTTTTGGAGTTGAATTCGAGGCAAGTACACAGCAATTATCGGTTCAGAGCGTCTACGCAAATAATAGGAACTTAGGGTTAAGTTCCTTGACAGTTTTTATTCGCCTGTTCGTTTTCTGGAGCGCCTTCTGGAACTCTTCCAGGTGTACTTACTAGATCTGCAGCCAGCTTCTCTATAGACACGGACTATCAACGCAATTTGGATCCTTTGGTGACGTTGGATAATGCCTGGGTCAAGGAAGGGACGTGGCACCGTGGAAGCAGACAAAAAATTAAGTAACGATGAGTTGCCTGTTAATTGTAATGATATGTGTGATGCTCAGCATGATGAGTCTAATGTTCACGCTTCGCCGTTTAGGGATAGTAGTGCTTTAAGACTCCCTAAGTTTGAACCTCGGTACTTTGATGGAAACCCAGCCGACTACCCACAGTTTATCAAAGAGTTTGAGGTCATGTTGAGTGGTTTTGTATTAAATGACGAAATGAAGTTAATGTATTTGTTGAGATATTGCACTGGTGTTGCTTCAAGTGCCATACAGTGCTGCAAGTTTATGTCCCCGAACGAAGGAAATACAGAGGATACTACGTCAAAGGTTCGGAAAACCATTGAATAGACCAGTCTATTCAATTCAGTTCAGTTATAACAAATTGGTGATGGATCTGTTCCGTTCACTCATAACAAGGAGAGACTGAAAAAAAAGATTCCCATCTACGAAATATAACTAACAGTGAAAAGTGTGTTAGGAGGATGAATAGCATTTAAGAATGGTTGGAGGTAAGAGCAAATAATGAAACAGTGAGTAAAGAAACAACAGATCATCAAAACAAAGCAAAGCGAATGATAAAATCCTTCTGTATGCATCAATTCGACTTCAGTAGTTGCACTACTGATGTTTCTGCATATTTTAGTAATCTACTATTACTGTTGAGGTAATTTGGTGGATGGTGGCTAACAGTGGAATCCACGATGCACATTTCGTCCTGTTTGGGAATCGTCAGCTGGTTGTGCTTGCATCCTTAGTGAGTGATGGTGTAACACCAGAAGACAAGACACAAAAGCCAAGGTATATTTTGAAGTGATCAAACAACTATTTATATCTATACAGTTTTATATTCTTTAACCAATCACTAAGCGAGTGTGTGATTTGGGTTTACGTTAAACGACATGAAATAGAAGATCAAATAAAATATATAAAATGTTCTGTTTTGTCTCATTTGATTAGTAGTGGTTACCAAGTGAAGAGAAGAAGTGCCTTCAGAGTTATCTGTCGCATTCCATTCAATCTTTCAAACGGAATTGGAATGCGCCTTTTACACATAGCTGAAACTATGGGAATGAAATAGGACAATGCTAGTCCTAGCATGCAAACGAATTTTATTCTACATTTGTCTCTCACTTGACCTAGGTGAATTCAGATTTTTAAAACACCTCCCACTCTTTCTTATTTTCCATTTCCTTCGTGTTTTGATGATATTTATTTAAACTCTTATTATCTGTCCACTTCACCTTTAGTATTATGTAACTTTTAAGATTTGAAACAGTTTATTTATTGAACTGTCTATATAAACTCGTATTACTACCTTCGTTATTCTTATCGCCACCTGAATGAGCCTTATTACCATTATTTTTGTTATCATTATAATCATCGTTATTGCTGATGTTCAAAACATTAAACACCAGTGGAAACCACCACTGGAGTACTGGACAGCTGTTTCATCTCAGTTTTCGACTCATCGGCAGTATGCACCCACAGGCAGGGGTTGAACCCAGGACCTTCCGGTTACTGGGAACCGATTCAGTGACCAGCCTATGAATTCTAACTCCTAACAATTCACCATCTCTTTTAGCGCGACGACTAACCAGTGTCATCGTCGGGAAATCCATCCTGACTCTCAGCTGGATGGACCCAACTGGTCACAACTTCTCAACAGAACTCCAGGAAACTCCATCCTGTAGCAGCAAGTCACCCAGTGGATGCGTGCTGCCAATGAGTCCCAAACTAGGATGAAACAGCTGTTCAGTACTCCAGTGCTGGCTTCCACCGGTTCTCTAACTGATACTAATCCGTAGTCAAACTCGAAAAATTTATTATTATCATTATTACTTGATCCACAAACTCACCATCATTGGTTAATTTTTTTATAGAAATAGCTATGTAAATTAGAATGAAGCATGAAGAAGATCTCATTGAAAAAAGTACTGTTTGCTTGTATGCCTTTTTCAATAAATTGATGTCTTCACAGTTCAGTCAGTCCTCCCTGATAAGTTCACATTGACAAAATAAATGATAGACTTGTTCTCCACTTCGAGTGTGAATTTTCGTAATGGATGACAACGAATTAAAGGGATTAAATCCTATCTCATCAAATTTTACATCATGTTATGAAATATTTTTATTTGCCCACTAAACCTAGAATTATACAACCCCTTCCCGACACTTATACATCCTATGAACTATTCTATGCAGGAAATTATTTGTTTAGCCACGTGGTAATTGGTATGTTTAAAAAGAAAGTTTTTTGTTCAACGAAGAATTATCTCTTTTCAACAACTTCATTTTCAACCAGCAGTACAGTCGTATTTATACTACGGAAAAAGGCATTAAGTGGCACCTAGAAGTTGCTCAGTCAATATTGCACATATTGTGGTGAGAACTGGCTACTAGCCAAAGTTGGTAGACAGTAATTGACATCAATGTTTATGTCCCTAATATTGGTGGTGAGAAAATGAGAACAAAGGCTTTGCACAGGCGGATACAGTTAGCATATGGATGATCTGACACAGCCACAAAGAGATGCAAGGTTAACTTTCTGTGAGAAACAACCGATCAAAAGACTGTATTTTCTACTAACAATAATCTACAATAATGTACATTAAAGTCTATAAATGTGTTGATTTTCCTTAATAAACGACCTGTGGCCTGGACCTTGTCTTCTGTTGTTCGAATATGATAAGAATAAAGATAATTAAAATGATGTACTAAGGGGATAGAGTTGAAGTGGATGAATTACAAAATTTTCAAAGATTATTAAATAAGTGAACTGGTATATATATTTCTAAAATTGTAGGTCAGGGGTTGATTGAAGAACTAAGAGTACGACGATGGTTACAATAAAGACGGTGAAGGTGAAGGTGAAGTGAAGTGGAATGAATTCAAGTGGTAAAACAGAATAAAATAAAAGAACATTACTATGACCAAGGTAAAGAAAGGCGTTTGACCAAACGTTTTTGAATACATAATTTCGGTGTTTGTCCATGTATAGCTAGAGCATTGGCTGTACATAAGTGGAGGAAACGTAAGCTTTTGGAGTGGTTGGATTCGGTCTCGTAACCGTAAGTAACTTTAAAGGATAAATCAAGTGGGGCTCAATGACCTGTCTCCAGAATGTGTTCACAGATTGAAGACTTTGTCCTCATTTGCTCACCTTGCATTGACCAAACCAGGTAATGTTCAGCTACGAGATTATGGAGATTACATTTACAGCATCCAATGTAATCAGCTTCACGCGAACATGTGAATGATTATATGCACATAGAGGTAACATAAGCAGTAGTTTATCCTTGACACATTGTCGAATCATATTTCGACTGGCAAATACTAAATGTAAGTCAGCTGCATAAAAACATCGTTTAATACATTTAGACAAGCAACTTTTAACTACTTCAGAAATGCTGTCACCTTTGAAAGCCGAACTCATAAATAGTGTCTTCTTCAGCACTGTGATTTGTCTAAGGACGGTTTCTTCCTTGATGTTTTTGTTGATAAACCTTCTAGGATATCCATTATTTAAGAAAGTTGTACAAAGACTTTCTAACTTTAAGTTGATCGCATCTACTGAGCGAATTTCCCTAATTCTGGATCATCGAGAACGGATAATATTTCTCTTCCTGACTAAAGGTACCCAACTGCTGAAGTTAGTATACTGACCTGTAAATATTGGCTCTAGGTAGATCGACCTTTTTAACGTGCCGTTCTCTCTTCTATCAAGCATCACATCTAAGAAGTGAAATGCAGAGTTCGAATCTTCTTCCATAGTGAAAAGCATAGATGTGAGTGAGAACCATTAAATTTTCCATGACGCTCAGCAGTTGAACAATTTTCATCACAAATAATGGAGGTATCATCAATATATCGCTTGAGATTGCTTATTTATATTTAACTATGATTATAATCACAAATTCTAAATTCCACTGGGAAGTTGTGACCAGTAGGGTGCAGCAGGTCGGGTGTGAGGACAAATACTCGCCGAAGACATTGGCTAGTGGTTGCGCTATATCGTGAATTGACAGAAGTTAGAATTCATGGGCTGGTCATTGGATCGGGTGGATCCCAGTGGCTGAATGGTCTATGAGCTAGCTAGCCTTGTAACCAGAAGGTCCTGGGTTCGAACCCCACATTTTGGGTGCGTACTGATGAAAAATCCCAAACTAGGCCTACGAAACGGCTGTCCAGTACTCCCAGCTGGTTTTCCAATGGTTCTCTAAGTTATATCAGCTCATGATGAAATCCTGTAACCAATCAACCAAATCCCTACAAACGAATACTTGAAATTCTAAATTATTTAAAATAATCATAGAGTGTTTAAGGAAAAATCAAAATTAAATCTTTTTGTACATTTTTCACCATGTAAACCACAGCTTCTTCAGTGGCAGAATTATTCGGATTTTATTAATCATCACAATATATATATTCAAAAAATTACATAAATTGAAGTCAGTTCCTTTGAAGGTCACTTATCGGTAGACATTTATACCAATAGAAATGTGTAAACAGTCATCATATATATTTGTAGTGACCAATGTGTCAAATTGCCACAAATGCGTATTTGTCTGTATATAATCACAAATATTCTAATTGCATTTCATACTACTATTACTATTATTTTAAGTATTCACACGTATGATTCATCTCTCACACCGGATATAATTTCTTTAAAAAAAAGAAACCATATGTGTATACGATTGTACAGCTTGATGGTGAATTCATTGGAGAGAGTCTCTTCCCTGAATATTGTCACCCTAACATTACAAAATGACAGTCTTATTTTTTTATGTAACCGAGATATATTGTGTGTCATTCCTCCTCTAGCAATTACAAACAGTTGTGTCAGAATGTATACATGGATATATTTTCAAACACAGACTATCATGTCATCATGACCTTTCATGTTATGCCTACTTAGTCATCACTGAGGGCATGAAATAGACGTGTGGGATTACTTTAGTCATTAGTTCTATGCTGCAATGAATCACTCACTAATAGTGAACTTTAGAAACAACTAATTATCAATGTATAATTGGTCACATGTATTTTTCCTGATTTATATGTCTATGGTATTTAAGTTTTCACATTACTGATAAGATTTGAATCATACTGTTTCACGTAACTCCATTATAGATAAGATTTTATTTTGATAAATTCACACAGCGTTTGTTGTACAGGGATATTTACTGATGACGACGTTTCGAGCACGATTTATTGCTGCTAATAATCATATCAAGTTACTCACACAACGTTTTGCTTCATTTATATACATGAGTGAAATTCATGATTAGATATTTGAATAAAATCAATATAAGATAAAGTACATTCAGAAATAATAACATGAGTGTTATCAATCAAAGACAATCAGATGGGAAATAAGACCAGTGTTTTTAAAGTCAAAATAATTAACTCGTCAGAATGTTATGATGTGCGTGAATATCCTCTAATTTGACTGTGGGTAATAATATCTTCCATATCTCTGGTATTTGTATTGAGTCACTTCTACTGCATGTGTTGGCTGTAGATTCGATGAAGCAGGATTCATTCATTGATCAATCTCTCTCTCCACCTACTTATATTACCTTTTAGAATTTTAACCCTCTCCCACCCTATTGTGTGATTGTGTGTTATTGCATGCAGTGTGATTGCTAAGCTTTTTTAAAATTACTTATCTTTGCGGGGTCAATCATTCTAACCTTAGCTAAATTCTTATGTTCTGACAGGCAATCTGACTACTCCTGATCTACTAGTTTGACCTATGTAGTTGACTTAACTCACAGTCATTGCAAGGTATTTTGTAAATTATATTATTTTGTTTAACTGGGTCAACCTATGGGGTCCTTTAGCCTACAGAGCTTGTCTCTGAGTGAGTTCTAATTCCTGCTTTATTAGGAATTCTACATAGGGCCTCAGATCTCCCCTCTTTATATGGTAGAACTACTGTAGATGCCTTATGTTCTTTCTTTTTTATGTTATCATTATTAGTTTCACCATTGTGTTTATTCTGCACGCATATCTGTGAGTCATTGGTAGAACGTTTGTTAAACACACTCCAGGTCTAGGTTTGAGCCCCGGCTGACACATGCTTAAACCACACGTAGCCTTAGGTAAATCAGGAAAAGTTGGATTTGAGGCGAGGAGCTCAACCACGCCAAAACGAAATGCATAGGAATGAAAGAAAATATCCTTTCAGTACTTGTGACACATGAAACCAAACAGTTTCGTTATTTCGATAAAGAAAGGAAGACTAAATTCGCAGTGTAAAATGATATCATCATTCTATTTCACAGATTCTCATCAGCTAACTGCAAACTACCTGAAATTACAGTGGTTATATAAGTGATAATAACATACTTTAATGTTTAATTGGTAGTAGAGAAGGAATACTATAAAGCTTACGCATCCAAAATGTAAGCATTACAATTTTTAGTTTAAGTTTTCATCACCAATTTATGCGCTTTCAAAGTAGAAAAGAGGGAAGGGGAGAGGTAAGACAGAAAACAGAAAGAATTAAATAACAGAACAGTGTTAGCTTGTAGGTTCCCATAGCAACTCAAAAAACAAAAGCGGTTACAGTTTATGAGATTGAGATTCGTTCAGTGAGTTGAGATCACTGAATTAGATGACTAATTAATGTAGTCGAAATCAAAATTCAATTACCAAGGAAGTGGGAGGTTAATCACACTCTCTTTCTGTATGCATAAGTCTGGTTTAAATCGCTTGATTGCAATCGCTTCGGCAAATCGTAGTAAATCTCGTAGAGATTTCTAAGTCCCTCAAAATATTAAATAGGTAAAGGACAATTCACTTTATGCTAAAAATTGCGCTTGAGGGGGATGTTGTCCAGAAGGACGAAGAAAGCTCGACAATTAAACCAACTAGCTCAGAGAACACAATCAATTGCAAATCAGCAACCTGAGCTACAAATCTTCTTTATTATTTCAAAATCATATCATATGTTACATTTGACTGTTTTAGAAGTGTTTTGTTTGACTGAACACAAGTGTAACGACAGAAGGCAAGAGTCAGGCAACAGATCATTTATTAAGGAAATCAACGCATATTTATATATGTTTTCATGTACATTACTATGTAAACAAACAAACACAGTCTTCCGATTGGTTGTTTCTCACGACAAATCTTGGGACGTAAATATTGACGTAAATTACTGTCTACCAATTTGGCTAGTAGACAGCTCTCGCCACACTAGTTAGTAACTAATATCGTGTAACCAGTCCTTTTTTCGATGCAGACTACATTCTATTAGTCAAGTATGCAATGTTGTGGCCACTATGCTAGGTGGCTCGCCATCACGATGCACTGCAGTGTGAAATGTTGATTGATATTAGATGGTTGGAGACAATCGAACGGAAGCCTTGCCTGACCTAGATTTTGTGCTTGTTGGCACTCACCAGTCAGCAAACAGTGTGTCTACAGTCTTAAAGGAATCCATATCACTCCTGAGATTCGAACCCCTATCACTCAGTGCTGCAGTCAGATACATCACTAACCAGCTCTTCAGAGTGCACTGTGGTGGCAAGCCACCTAGCATGGTGGCCATATTGGAAACCTGACTGATACGGTTCATTCTGCACCAAACAAAGGACTAGACATATGACAATAGTTACTTACTACCTACTGTTCACTCAAAGTATCTAATACAGTCCTACAGGATGTCAATCGCGAGCCCGAATAGTTCAGTGGTAACGTCTCTGACTGCAGCGCTAAGTGTCACCGGTTCGGATCTCAGGAGCTACATGATTGCAGATAAACGTCTTGCTGACTGGTGAGTACCGACTAGCACGAAACCAAGGTCGAAGGCATCCTGATGACTGCCTTCAACTATCTACTAATAACCATTTAAAGGCGTTTTATGAAATTTTTTACTATACTATGTGTGAAAACACCTCACAATAGCCTTCTTTATGCAATTAAAATAGTATATACTTCAAGTATATGCATTCACTTGATGAACCCATTATCACTCGACATTAAACAAATCATTTCCAAGTGTTAGTTTGCAGGGATTTGATTTCATCACGAACCAAGATCAGTTGGAAAACTAGTGAAAGCCAGGAAGTTCTGGAGGGCTATTTTATCTTATGTTGTGACTATTCAACAGAGCACATCAAGGATCAAATCTAGGACTTTCAGATTACTAAGTGAGCATATTACCATCCAACCAGTTTGACGAAATCCAAAGATTCATGAATTCGAACTTATATCAAGGCACCACCACTATCCAACGTAATAGTTCAGCATATGTCTCCATACCCAGCCTGATGAAACCTACAGGTCATGATTTTCATCAGTACTCTGGGAAGTTCGTACCATTAAGAAGTCAGTCACTAGCGAGCAGTGGATTAGTTTTCAAGTGTTGAGTTATTAGGATTCGATTGACTTTTATATGAGTAATATTGTTCTTCTTAACTGTGGTAAATCTCCTGATTCAGTACTCTACTGTAGCATAATACCCTGAAGTTAGAAATGAAGGGTAGTGAGGTAAATTCTCAAAAGGCACTTGAGGTTCAGGCAAGCAGGAAGTCTGGGCGTTTTGACACCTGGACGACACACGCACACATCTGAACTTCGTCTAGCGGATAGATAATAAGCCCAGGAGAGAGAGGAAATTAGACATCAGGTTAGTGACTCTACCCTGTAAAACATAACACCACCAGCACGAAAACTTCAGAGTTTACAGTATTTGATTTAATATCTCAATAAAAACACCATTACTTAATGGGGTGAAGACACATTTAGTCGATGAGCCGCAGATAGGACGAAACACATGTTTCAATTTGTCTACCCTAACCAAATAACATGAAAGTAGTGTTCACAATCTGATTAGTGTCATGAAATATGAACTGAACTGCTAGAAATAAGTGTAAAACTTGGGCACTGTGGTACAACATAACTCCATTGGCGAGACTAATAATGATAACATAAATAAGAAAGAATACAAAGCATCTGCAGTAGTTCTACTATATAGGGAGGGGACATCTGAGGCTCTAGGAAGGATTCTCAATAAAGCAAAAATTAGGGTGGCATTCAAACCTACAAACTCACTCAGAGACAAGCTCTGTAGGCTGAAAGACCCGGTGGAGCCAATTAGACAAAATGATATAATTTACAAAATACCTTGCAATGACTGTGAGCGAGGTCAATTATGTGGGTCAAAATGTGGTGAGAGCTGGCTGAGAACAAGCCAAAATTGGAAACAGCAATTTACATCAATGTTACGTACCGAATCAGGGTCATGAGAAAACACTAACAAGCTTAACCTTGAGGAACTCAGCAACCAATCACAGAAGACTTAAACGGTGCAAATACGATTCGCAGATTTGTGGCTTAGCTTTCGGAGAAACGGTCACAAGCAGTACATAATTGCCTTCAGCAAGAAAACAATCAACCAGAAGCCGTTGCTTCTCTGCTAACAGTAACGCTAATAATAATGTACATAAAAATCTATAAATATCTGTTGATTTTCTCAATAAACGATCTGTTACCTGGCCCTTGTCTTCTGTATCTACAAAACTAGTAGATCAGGAGTAGTGAGATCATCAGAACATCAGAATTTAGCTAAGGTTAGAATGATTGATCCGACGAAGATAAGTAATTTAGAAAAAAAAACAATTGCACTGCATGCATTAGCACACAATACGGTGAGAGTCACAATTCTAAAAATCAATATAGGTAGGTGGGGAGAGAGATTGATTACTGAATGAATCCTGGTTCATCGAGTCTACACCCAACATATGCACAAGAAGTGATTCGACGCAAATACCAGATATATGGAAGATATTATTACCACCAGTCAAATCAGAGGAGGACAATAAATATTGTAAAAATGTATTCAATTCACATTATGACATTCTAACAAGTTATTTATTTATTTAACCATAAAAACATCTTATTTCCCATCTTATTGTATTTTATTCATAACACTAATATTATTTCTGAATGTACTTTATCTTCCTTTCTGTTTCACGCAAGTCTTATACATGTCTAATCAATTTTACGCTGTGTGAGTGACTTGATATGATTATGAGTGGTAATAATTTATGCTCAAAAAGTGGCTATCAGTAAATATTACTGTACAACATACTGTGTAATTTTATCAAAATAAAATCTTATCCATAATGAACTGTTAGAAGACAGTACAAGTAGTTATTTCTTTTTTTATAACTAACACTCGTTTTCAACTTAAAAGTAATTCTTATTAGATAACAGTTAAGCAGTCTATATATTGACTAATGTAATTCCTTACTGTCATATTGATTTTCAAAAAATTTAAACCCCATTTGTTAAACTATCTGCCCATCGATCTATCCATTTATCCTTTAAGAATATGTGTACTAACATGTATTGCTTTTGTTTTAAATAAGGCATAGAAAACACTGATGAATAAATACACTTTTAAACCATACGTATTTCATACATGTCATCCAGGTTAATATTTCTGTAAATAAAGAAGCATATCTCGTGAGTTATGCAATGAAATACAGTAAAACAGAATAATAAAAATAGAAATGTACTATTTCCTTTACTATTCAATTTATTTTTATTTTTTGACCGGTTGACATAAAACTGTCAAGTGGAGTTGAAAATATGTTATTTAGCCAGTTATTTAGTTATCAATGAAAATATTTGCTTGTATTAGCTGTATAAAAATGACTTGAAACCTCTACTTTTGTTTTAAACGTTCAAAAAAAAATAATGAAATCAAAAGATAGTTGCCTTGATTACAACTGTCATTCTGATAGTAAACGATGCGTGTGCGTGTGTCTATGAATGTGTGCATTCTTTGTCGTAAAATGGGTCTTTCTTAATGTATTGGAGTCTATTATAAGGCATCCGTTACTGATACTACCTAAACTGTATAAATCCAAATAAAAAACAGGGATGATTACAGGATTTCATCATGAGCTGACATTGGTTAGAGAACCATTGGACAACCAGCTGGGAGTACTGGACAGCTGTTTCGTCAGCCTAGTTTGGGACTCGTCATCAGTACGCACCCACAATGCGGGGTTCGAACCCAGGACCTTCTGGTTACAAGGCTAGAGAGCTCGTAGACCATGAAGCCACTGGGATCCACCCGATCCAATGACCAGCCTATGAATTCTAACTTCTGTCAATTCACGATATATACATACATATATATATATATATATATATATATATATATATATATATACTTGAATATCAATGAGATGCTCACTAGCTACTGGCCCTATTCAGGTAGGTAGTTACCTGGGGTTCTAGTGGGAAGTCGTGACCAGCAGGATGCAGCAGGTCGGGTTTGAGGACAAATACTCGTCGATAACATTGACTAGCGGTTGCGCTATATCGTGAATTGGCAAAAGTTAGAATTCATGGGCTGGTTATTGGATTGGGTCCCAGTGGCCTAACGGTCTACGAGCTCGCTAGCCTTGTAACCAGAAGGTCGTGGGTTCGAAGCTAGTTGGGGTGAATCGTGCTGCTGAAGAGTCCCAAACCAGGACGAAGCAGCTGTCCAGGACTTCCAGCTGGTTTTCCAATGGTTCTCTAACTGATGTCAGCTCATGATGAAATCCTGTAACCAATCAACCAAATCCCTGCTAACCAATACTTGAATAAAGTAGGAATGGTTGGAACTCTTTTCAACGACTTTATTTTCAGTCACCTGTACAGTCCTATTTATATTATGGAAAGAGGCATTAGGTGACACTAGAAATTGCTCAGTCAATATCACCCATATGATAAATACAAAGATAATTAAAATGATGTACTTGGGGGGTAGAGTTGAAACATCAAGCAAGAAACCGTCCTTAGCCAAATTCGCAGAACCGAAGTATACACTATTTATGAGTTTGGCTTTCAAAGGTGACAGCATTTCTGAAGTAATTAAAAGGTGTTTATCTAAATCTATTAAACAGTGTTGTTATGCGGCTCACTTACACTTATTGTTTACCAGTCGAAATATGATTCGACAATGCGTCAAGGATAAACTACCTCTTACGTCGACCTCTATGTGTACATACTCATTCACATGTTTGTGTGGAGCTGATTACATCGGACGCTGTAAGTGTAATCTCCATAATCTCGTATCCGAACATTACCTGGTTTGGTTAATGCAAGGTGAGCAAATGAGGACAAAGTCTTCAATCTGTGAACACCTTCTGGAGTCAGGTCATTCAGTTCCACTTTAAAGTTACTTACAGATACAAGACCAAATCCAACCACCCCACAAGCCTACGTTTTCTTCACTTATGCACAGCCGGAGCTCTAGCTACACATGGAAAAAATCCTAAATTATGTATTCAAAAATGTTTAGTCAAACCCTTTTCTTTACCTTGGTCATAGTAATGTTCTTTTATTTTATTCTATTTTACCACTTGCATTCAGTGCTTTTCACTTCACATTCACTTTGGCCATCTTTATTGTTATCATTATCGTACTTTTCGTTTTTCATACAACCCCTGACCTACAATTTTAAAATCTTTATAGCTGTTCACTTATTTAATAACCGTTGAAAGTTTTGTTATTCATCCACTTTAACTCTACCCCCTTAGTAGATCATTTTAATAATCTTTATTCTTATCATATGTGCAACCTCGCCTAGATTACTAGGTCACTAGTATTCTAGCCGGTCCCAAGCCTGGATAAAGAGTGAGGGTTGGGGCGTGGTGCTAGCAACTCTACCCCCAAAACTTAACCAAATTGCTACAAAAACTTCAACGCACAAATATATTAAAAATTCTAAAAGTACAAACAATAACCTCATTTTTCGCTGGAATCGGGGAAGTGAAATGACGCGGGCTGGTGAAAGCCTTCGGGAAGCCAGTCAGCCGATGTGCCTTCTTTCAAAGAAAGCAAAAATAAGGATGGGGATGTGGAATATTCGTACAATGTACGAAACTGGAAAGGCTGCTCAGGTAGCCGCAGAAATGAGAAGATATAAAATAGAAGTGTTGGGAATCTGCGAGAGCAGATGGAACGGATGTGGAAGGTGCCAACTGCCAACTGGAGAGACAATAATCTACTCCGATCACACAGAGGACGATCACGAGCACACCGAGGGAGTAGCCATCATGATGTCACCGACAACATGCAGTGGGAACTAATCTCCTCCAGGATAATGACAGCCAGGTTCAACTTAAAAGGAAGGAAGGTTACAATCATTCAATGATATGGGCCTACAAACGTCTCAGAACAAGAAAAGAAGCAGGATTTCTACAGTCAACCACAAACAGTAATGGACAACGTCCCAAAGAGCGATATCAAAATCCTGATGGGTGATATGAATGCGAAACAAGAACCAATCGCTCAACAAATATGCAGGAGAAAGTGGAGATGGATTGGACACTCACTGAGGAGGCCGTTGGGTGACATCGCGTGTCAGGCGATAGCTCGAGTGGAACCCGAAAGGGAAGCGGCGAGTGGGACGTCCAAGGGTGACATGAAGGAGATCGTGTGATGAGGAACTGAAACAGTATGGAATAACATGCATGCAAGTGAAAAATACAACAGAAGAGAGAAGCAAGTGGAGGCGTGTAGTTGAAGCCCTATGTTCCACTAGGAACCCAAGGAAACAATAATAATAATATTATCATATGTGCGATGTTGACTGAGCAATTTCTAGTGCCACTTAATGCCTTTTTCCGTAGTACAAATACGACTGTGCAGCTTATTGAAAATGAAGACGCTGAAAACAGACATTTCTTCGCTGAACAAAAAACTATGAATTAATGGGTATATTTCGTAATGTTCGAAACTGGTAAAAACTGGGTAGATAGCAAATTATGAATTTTTTATTTACCAGCTTCCTCATGTAGCCAGTCACAAATTGGGTGGTCTGAATTGCATCAAACTGGGTATAGCGCTGATAAGCACGGCCTCAGACGAATGAAATGGATGTCCAATGATTAGATCAGACTGGCTAGCAAGCACTTCTGATTAATGGGAGAAGTATACGACTACTCATTACAATTAATCAGTAGTATGTAGTGTCTTGAAACTAGCAAGCACTAATGGTTGCTATGACTGATATTCAACTACTCATGTCAGTCAATTAGTAGTATATAGTATTGTGGGTGACTTTAAACTATAGCAGCCCAAACCGAAACTACCTGGAGAACGGATAAATGACCTTGAGCAATCAATCAGGTGACTCCGTATTATCCAGACGTACTTATGGATGCTGTACACCTTTTGCGTTTCAAATTCGCTCCACATATTGTTTTTGATTACTGTATGGAGAACAGACTGATAGGAAGGTCGAAAAAGTGTGAATGTGGAGGTGTCATGTATATACAAAGATATACTAGGTGCATTGATGGATTCTCTTTACAGGTACGATGAGTGCCGAATCAGAATGTCAGTTCGAGAAGGTATGTCGTTTTTTTTAGTTTACAGATTCCGTAGGTACTTTTTCGCCAAGTCGAAATGATGTGTCATAACTGAGTACTTAAAAGACCAGTAACAGCAACAGCGTATGAATCGGAAAATTCAGAAGTGTCTGCAGTGTAATGGTACCAGTACTGCAGAGACATAACATCATGGAAAATGAACAGGCTGACTCAAGTACTTGGTGGAGTTGGCGTCATTGTTCACGTGGATGAGACAGTGCTGATAAAAAGAAAATATAATCGAGGGAGATTGAGTGCGAATCATCAGTGGGTGGTGGGGGTATATGACACCACCCTCCACAAAGGATACATTGAGGCGATCCCTAATCTCAGTACAAATGTCCTATTGCCTATTATCCAACGCTTAGTGCTGCCTGGAACAACTATTCATACAGATGAACGGAGTAGTTATAGTCAGCTATTAACCCTGGGTTATATTCATCACGTCGTCAACCATACAAGTGATTTCATCAATCCTTTCGATGGAACTCACACTAATTCCATCGAAAAAATTTTGCAGTCACCTCAAAAAACGGATCAAATATGTGAATGGATCAAGAAATGCAATAATATGCAGTTATCTCGATGAGTTTATGTACAGGGCTTGGTTTAACATGAGTATCAAGACTCCTATGAGAAATTGAAAGGTTTTTTTGAACATATACGAGAACGTTATCCTTTGTAACTATTATTTAACACTGTATTACTTTTATATTATGCGCCGTTTCTATAGAGGCTTCTGATTGGTCAAAGTTGTCGTTGTCAAGGCCATTTATCCGTTCGCTAGGTAGTTTCGGTTTGGGCTGCTATAGTTTGCAGTCACCGTATCGTCTATCTACGGTTGCTTACAGGTTTGATCACGAGCGGACAGCTGTTGGGGAACCATCGGAAAATATGTTTTATTTAGTCTGGGACTATTCATCAGTACACATCCACCGGGGTTCGAACCTAGGACCTTTCACCTACAAGCCAAGCTCTCAGACCATCCAGCCACTTGGAATCCTTCCCATAGCGAGCTCATGAATCTCAACTTCTGCCAGTTTGTGATATATATATATATATATATATATATATATATGGAATAATAAAAAGACAGTTGCAGCGAAGAAAATTTTCTTTTCGGCGAAGTCACCAACTATGCTATACGTCCGTGTATTTATAATAAATGGGTGGGAAAGTTCTAGAAATAATTTCCGGTCAAGAGTCCATCTTCTCAGTAATTGTGATACTACTTTGTTTGAGTTTTGTCCGTCTACCCTGTTTATTATTCTATTTTAATTCCTTATTGCAATTCTATTAATCTGACCCTTGACCGGAAATTATTCTAGAATTTTCCCACCCATTTATTATTACAAATACACGAATGTACAGCATAGTTGATGGTGACTTCGTCGAAAATAAAATTTTATTCTTCGAGTTAATCATGGATTGCTATCAGTTAGAGAACCATTGAAAACCAGCACTGGAGTACTGGACAGCTGTTTCATCCCAGTAGTTTGGGAATCATCGGCAGGACGCACCCACTGACATGGTTCGAACCCAGGACTTTCCAGTTACAAGGCAAGCTCGCTGCAACTGTCTTTTTCATTATTTTCTATGATCAAATGTATATATATATATATATATATAGAGAGAGAGAGAGAGAGAGAGAGAGCAACCGCCAACCACCTTTTGACTGACTTGCTGTACCCCGGTAATTACGACTTCTCACCAGAATTCCAGATAACATCCTATGTAGTACCAGTCGCTAGTGAGCGTCAGATTAACTGTCAAGTATTGATTTGCAAAGATTTGATTACTCAGAGTTAGGGAACCAGCAAAGAGTACTGAATAGCTGTTTCCTCCATTCCAGCTTTGAATGGATCTTCATCAGTACACACCTTGAGGCTTTATTTAACCCAAGGATCTTCCAGTTACAAGGCGAACATCTTCTATGATTATGTGATTCTCATTACACCTATCCATTTGCTTCCTTATGAACATTAATTGAATCAGAAATGCTGTAGATTTCCTCAGAAGAAGAAAAAAATTAATAATCCTATGATTAGACGACATTGGGAGAAATTAAATGAAAGCAAAAATAAACCACCACACTGATGTTTATCTAAAATGACTCCATTTCTTATCTGACTAACAAACAATATCAATACAAAATTGTTAAAAGTTAAAATATCAACAACAAAAAATGAATAATGCACAGTCGTGTGTATCAGTCATTAAACAAACAAATGAATAGGCATACTGTGGTATATATATATATATATATGTATATGTATATATATGTATATGCTGTATATATTTATATTGTGTGATTGTTTATACAGGAAACGATGAATCAATCCGTTCTGTAATCTAACCAGCCCACTTTATCAATAGAATGTCAATCACAGG